>JBBBDQ010002279.1:0-92980 GCA_037127315.1 Ascarosepion bandense
GTTTTCTATTTGGCTAGTAAACTAAAATATTTAGTTGTCAAAGGTCAACTAAAGGTAAATTTGTCCTTAGAGCCCTACTCTCTCTCCCTCTCCCTCCCTCTCTCTCTCTGTCACTGTTTCTTTCTCTCTCTCTCTCTCTCTCTCTCTCTCTCTCTCTCTCTCTCTCTCTCTCTCTCTCTCGATTTCTTAAGTACTTGTTTGCAATTTATATTGTCTAAGGTGTCTAAACTGAAATTAAGGATAGAGTGACAGAGAGAGAGAGAGAGAGAGAGAGAAAGAGAGAAAGAAACAGTGACAGAGAGAGAGAAAGAGAGAGATAAAGAAAGAGAGAAAGAGTGACAGAGCGACAGAGAGAGAGACAGAGAGACAGAGAGAGTAATAATATGTAACACACTTTTTAAAAAAAAGAAATTCCAAAAGTTTGAATAGTAAAAATAGAACAAAATTAAATATACACCTATACACACACATATATACATATACACGGACACACATTAAATGAAACTATAAATTTATAACTATACACACACATATATACATATACACGGACACACATTAAATGAAACTATAAATTTATAACTATACACACACATATATACATATACACGGACACACATTAAATGAAACAATCAATTTATAACTATACACACACATGCATACATATATTGTATATGAATATATACACGCAAACACACACACAACACACACACATACATATACACATATATGTATACGCACAGTAGTAAATGCATTTAGTCAAAGTCACCTTGAACAATTTTGTTGTCATGAAAACAAGAACTTTATTTATTTCTCGTCAGACGGGTTTTTTGATGAAATTAAATACGAATTTGGATTGATGCAGAAAAGTCATTTTTAACAGAATTTTAAAATTTAACAATATTTTCAGTAATTATCCAATATTTTATAGAATTTTAGTTTAGCTTTAAAATCTTACGTTTGAAGATGTTTCATGAAAAATAAAAATTTAAATAATAATATTGGTATCACAAAATCAGAAAAATTAAATTTTATTTTTAGGTCTTTAAGATTTGCTCAGACGTTTGTCTAAAAAAGAAAATCCTCAAAAGACAAAAGAAATTAAAGAACTTTTTTGATGGTCAGTTTGGTACTTCCAAACATTAGATAAAAAATTATCATACATGATAATTCACCAAATTTAAAAACAAACTTTTATAGTGAAAATTTTAAAATTCACTTATGAAAGTTTTTTCACAATTTTTTGTGCTATACATAATTTTTTTAAACATTATCATAAATTAATTAATGTGCCTACTGTCAAAATTAATTTTAAAAAAATGAGAAAACGAAGAATTGAAAAAGTAATTTCTTTAGATTTTCAAGGGTTTATTTGAAAAAGCTGTTGAATTTAGAAACTTTCTAATAAAACACTGGAGTGAAATGAAAGTGAGGATTTTTTTGTGGGGTTGTATCGTGTAAGGGGAACAATCCATGAAGATTGTAACTTCTAAAATCAATATGTCCCCTACAAACATTGTACTTAATAAAATGAACAGTTTTACACACACACACACACACACACACACACACACACACACACACACACACACACACACACACAAAAGAAAAAATTAAAATTGTTTTAAAAATAGGGAGGCCCAACGGTTTGTATTAAACTTTTCAATTTTTGACGGGCAATATAATCATCAATTCTTAACTAAAAAATCTAACCGCAACAAATCTTTAAAGATTTTAAGATTATTTTTGAAACTGTAATAAAAGCAAAAATGAAAACAATTCTTTTCAAATTTCTTTATTAATCGAAAAAACATTTCTTCTTCAGACTATAATGTCCTTCATATATATTATTTATTAAAGCCATTAAAAGTTTATGAAATTAAATAATATCAGAGTTTTATTGCATTTTTTTATTTTAGTATTCGGAGTAGATTTTTGGAAACAGAGGCCAAAATTTACAATCAAACAGGTGATTTATATTCATTAATGAGTCCTGCATTTAACTAATGAAACCATAGACCGCAACAAAGTAGAATTTATTAAAATTTCATGAATTTACCTCGAGTCGGTGGTAATAGAAGTGAAAAAATATGTTTTCAAAATTTAAAAAAAATACTAATTTCAAAAATAATTTCATTTATTTGTGAATGAGTACTGAAAGTTTTATTAAAATCCGACAATTATTTGATTTTTGCGAGAATTTCAAAATTAATGTGTTTGTCACCGGAAAAAAAGTGGGTGATGTAATCATTGCGTTTTCCATTGTAAACAGTCGTAACATTTTGGTTACCCGCTAACTCAAATCAAAACAAGATTTTCTACCAAGATTTCAAATATGTTAGAAGGAATTAAATATTTTTTAAAATAATTAAAAATTACTTTCATCTTTTCTCTTAATAAAAACATTTTGATGGAAAAACTTCGTTTTTATCAAGTTTGGGGCCTTTTTTTACTTCATACTATGCTGTTTTTTTAGCGATTTAGTGGAGGTACCGACTTCATAGACACCCTAAATAATTATAAACGCTTAAACATACATACATACATACATACATACATACGTACATACATACATACATACAAACATACATACATACATACATATGTCCAAATATACGTTCCTATCTACGTATACGTAAACTCATTTTAACAATCCTGTATCAACGAAAATACATATTAATTTTATTTGTAAAACCTGAATTAATTTATATAAATTGTTGTTTGAATTTGCAGTCTTGATTTTCTTGTTTTGCTTGGCTTGCTAACAAGGCCAAATCAAACTAATCTCTTTCAAAACACATCACTGGAACTGAAAACCCACTATAATATACGTATATATTATTTTCAACGAATTTTATTTCGTCATGGCAAAGATACCTGAAGGTCACTGGTCCGTAACGATGGGTCGCATGTCATTTTGTTGAGTCACTCCGACAGTGAGTCATATTTTGTAGGGTGCAATTGGTAAAATGTCTGTTAAATTACACATAAATAAAAATAATACTGATGTCTCATTTTAACTGTTTTATTTGCCAAAATGTTGCAAAGATATATTGAAATAATCCTTAACTCCAGTTCATCTTTCGTATTAAAAGGAGTTTTCTTGGTCTCTCGTTCAACTGTACCCTAATGATCAAGTGGTTTGCAGTCTGGGAAGTTTAGGTGGCCAGATGTAAGGAGGTGGGGTGGATGTGACCGCAGAAATTGTCTGTCAGCCATGACTGGTTTCAACTACTTGTGCAACATGGTGCAGTGTCCTGTTGTCAGATATAGGGACTTCTAGCATCCACCCAATTTACTGCAGCTCAGCATTACTTCATCAAAGTACTTCATACGTACGAGCACTTCATCTTGTCTTTTTGTGGAAGTTGATATGATCTAAAACGGAGACGTTAGACTTATTTCAGTTGGTGATCACTACACTGGCCGAAAAGTGTTGATCGTTCTTAGATTCTGACCATAAAATCATTACACGCCCACTCACAAGCACATGAATACTTTTGTCCATACTTCCAAATACGTCTGATGAAAGCTCATGGAAGTGAATATATCTATATACGTATATATATATATATATATATATATATATATATTTTAATTCAGGTGCTTTAATCCAAGTGGAAAAAGCAGGAAGGTAAATTCCAAAGACCTACATATATATATATATATATATATATATATATATATATAGGTAATAACTATATATATATATATATAGGTAATATATATGGGTAATAATTATATATATGGGTAATATATATGGGTAATACCTATATATATATATATATATATATATATATATATATATATATATATATATAAAGCGAGATGGACACATATACAGACGCAGGTCTATCAGGGTGTGTCCAAATTTATACATTGTTTAGGGTGGAAACAATTTTACTTTTTTTTTTTTTGCTGGTCACGTTTTTGAAAACCTGTTTTCGGCAAGAAAATTGTTGTTTACGTAACCAGTAAAGAAAATGTATGTCATCGAATATCCATGGCTGTCATAGTTAAATATTAATTGATTGATCAGTAGAATAATTAATCGAAATTATACTAATTATATTCGTATCCCTCAATAAAAAGAAACTAGGATAAAATTTTGTTTAACTTCTGTAAAACAAACGGAATTAAGAATTTTCTAAAAGCCTTAAAAAATATTTGAAAGAATTTAAGGCAAAAATAAACGTCAATGTGAAGAGACGTCTCAGAAACTGAAGTACATTTCAAAACAAGATCTTTTTATGATCTAACTTTCCTTATTTTCGGCAATATTGAAATAATAAAACGTTTATAAAGGAGCAGTCAGTCGAGTGTCATACGTGATACACGCTTTGGGTGATCATGTCTCGAATGAGACATGACTAGGCAGAAGATTATCCCACAGTAGGTTGCCATTGCTTTCTGCGGTAGACTGGTTGCCGACCAAGGATAAAGAACCCAATCTGTCCTATTATTTAACCCATAACTGGAGGGAAGAGACGGATTAATACCTTTCCCAAGTGTATTTGTGCGAAAGTGAATGCAAGGAGTTCAACTGGAATTCGAACTCAGCTCCCCGATTTGTCATTCCGAGTCGATAACCACTGCACCACAACACACATTATACAGGATATTGTTAATTTCATGCATTTTATTTTTTCATACAAATCAGAGTAGATAGACTAAACTATCGCCCGGTTCACACTCCACCCACGTCTATTGAACAGGTGTAGAGGCTCATCCCTTGTTCCCTGTTTAGGATGTGGTTTCTGGCTTTCTCTTTTCCAATCTTTTCACTCTTACGTAGCCCCCTGCACATCAGTGGCGTTACCGCCTTGCTCGGAGTGATATGATTTAAAAAAAAAAATTAAAAAAAAACAAACTTTAAATCAACTAATATTTCTCAAATTAAATTTCAGGAAAGAATATTTTATTTTTGGAAGATATTTTTTATACAGAAAATTACATCACGATAAACATTGACTGAAAGAAGGGGTGATAAGCAACTATTTTATAAAAATATTTACTTACTGGAAATAATAAAAATAATTATTTAGCTTTCAGTTGAAGCTAAAATTAAATCCTCAATAAAGTTTTTTTTTATTTTTAAAAATTTGTTTGCTTTTAAAAAGTTAATAGAAATTTGTTAGCTTTTTTCACATAATATGTCGCCCGAATGAGTGACGATAAAAAAGTGCCAATTTTTTTAAAATGCTGAAAATGATTTTTCATACAGGGAATTAATTCGGATTTTGCGTTATAATCTTTCAAATACAAACAAAATTAAAATTCAACGATGATATTTAAATTATTTCAAATTCGTTTTTCACGTTTTTTCAGAAATTTTGTGGCAGTCCGTATATTTTAGCAGTAAACAAATAGTTAAATATTAATTAGTAAAGATTTATTAAGTTTTAAGTTTTAGAAGTTGAGTTTATTTAATCGGAATAAAATCCTGGATCTGTTCATATCTATCTCCGTTTCTATCGATCGATTTATAAAAAAATACATAAATAAATAATACTCTTTTCCTTAAAATATATTTAATATATATATATATATTTTTCATAAACCTAATTTAATTACAATTTTGTATCGAAATTGTGTTTATCAGTTAAATGCAGGACAACTTGAGGAATGTAATTTTTTTTCAAAAATTTGCTCCGAATAGTAAAACGATTGAAGATTATATATTTACTCATCGAAAACTGAAAAGCTGAATAAAAAACCTCGAGATATAAATATTTTTTAAATTTTTTTTCCAAAAACAAAATATACTTTTTTGAAAATTTGAAAAATATTAGTTAATTTAAAGCTTAATTAATCTAATTTCTATAAAAACAACAATAGCAACAACAAAATGTCAAGTTTCAAATAAGGCAGGAATGTATTTAAGAAATAAACAGTCCAGCATATCGTTGCCAAATTTCTGATGGTGTGAAATTGAGAACAAAATAAAGAACGGCGACAATTTACCCATCGCAAAAATTCTATTAACGTTTTTGAAATAAATATGAAGTGTAGAAATGTGATTCAGAAAGAAAAAAGCGTGTCTTATTAAATTACGCAAACAACAATTCACCAAAAAAAAAGAAAAAATATCATCTTTTCCAGATGAACCTTTTTTTAATTATTTTCGGTAAGGACGAATTTTCAGGCTGCAAAGTTGTTTTTTAATAAAAGATCCGAGTCAGGAAAGCAGAAACACCATTTCGTCGCCATTGAACCTCATACAAAAAATAAATCATATATCTATATATCTGATTTTTGTAAGAATTTCTAAATTAATATTTCTCACTGGAAAATAAACTCACTTATGTAATATTACATTATCCATTGTAAATACTCGTAACGATTTGGTTACCCGTTGACGAAAAACAAAATAAGATTTTTACCCAAATTTCCAACGTGTTAGAAAGGATTAAAAGATTTTTATAAAATCATAAAAATTACATTTTTCTAAAAAAATTGTTTTTGTTAAGTTTGGGACCTTTTTTTTTTTCCTGCTGTGCTGATTTATAAACGAATTTTGAAATGAAAGTTGCAAGAAATATTTTTCGTTTATGGGATTTTATGAAGGACTCTATTGGCATAAAAAAGAAATGATTTTATTCGAAAAATAATTAATTTTTACAAGAATTGTTTTAATTTCTTAAATTTTAATTATAATAATATTATTTACTTCTGAGAATTTAACCGACAAAACCTAGTTTCATTTTCTTCTACAATTATAAAAATAATTTTAAATTTTTGTAGATTTCAAAGCAAAAATATAACTTTTATTCATATGAAATACAAACAACTTCGACAAATGAAATCTTATTAAGTCTTTACTAATTAATATTTAATTATTTGTTTGCTTCTGAAACGCACCACCATGAAATTTCTTGAAAAAAAACATTCGGAAAACCTATTTTAAATAATTGAAATATCATCTTCGAACTTAAATTTTGGTTCGATTTAAAAGAATTAAATCCTAATTAAAATAAAAATGAATTTCCATGAATAAAAAAACATTTTTTAAGCATTTCCTGTTTTTAAACGAAAAGTGACATATTTTTACCCCCTCTCTCTTTCTTTCTGTCTTTCTCTCTCACTTTCTTTTTCTCTCTCTCCTCATTTTTTTAAGTAAGAGAATTCGCCCCTCTCTCTATCTTTACATGTTTTCTCTCTCGCTTCTCTCTTCCCCACGTGATAAAACTCTCGCCCAATGAAATGCCTTCTATTCCGATGACGTCATCCGTCCAATCCTTCAAACGATTTCCAGTCTCTTCGCCAGAATTCAAAGACGAAGCTTCAACTTTTATTCGCTCTCGTATTTTGACGAAAACCAATTTTCACCCAAAGTGAAAAATTCAAATCAAATGTAAGTAAGAATTTTCTCCATTTCCAAATCATCCAATCTTCTTTCCCTTCTTATTTTTCAATCATTTCATCCCCGACAGAAAAGACAATTAATCAGAATTATTTCCTCTAGTTTCAGGAAACAAACAACCACGCCCTAATTTGTCTGTCTGTCTTCATTTTTCATTTACTTGTCTGGCTTTAAATTCAGGCAAAAATTCAAAATCACAATTAATTTGTTTATGATACTTCCTTAATCTATCAATCTATCTATCTATCTGTCTGTCTGTCTGTCTGTCTGTCTGTCTGTCTATCAGAAAAAAAACATTTCTTCTTTCAGACAAAATTTTCTTCCTTAATTTTGTCTAAAAAATGTCAAAATAAACAATTTCTATATCAGTCTGTCTATCTATCAATCTATCGGACGGTCTGTCTATAAAAGAAGAAAATCTTTTTCTTTTACTTTCAGACAACTTTTCTGTCTGTCGGTTTAATAAGCAGACGAAATCAGGCGAAAGAATATAAAATTCATATTTCCTTCTTTCTTTTACCCTTCTTTCTTTCTTTCTTTCTTTTACCCTTTCTTTCTTTCTTTCTTAATAACCTCTCTCTTCTCCCCTCTCTTTCTTTCTTTGTTTCTTTCTTTCTTTCTTTCTAAATAACCTCTCTCTTCTCCCCTCTCTTTGTTTGTTTCTTTGTTTCTTTCTTTCTTAATAACCTCTCTCTTCTCCCCTCTCTTTCTTTCTTTTACCCTTTCTTTCTTTCTTTCTTTCTTTCTTTCTTTCTTTCTTAATAACCTCTCTCTTCTCCCCTCTCTTTGTTTCTTTTACCTTTTCTTTTTTTCCGCTTATCGAATTGCTCTACCCCTCCCTCTTTTCGTTGTAAACCACTCTCTCCTCCTCTCTTTCTTTTACCCTTTCTTTCTTTCCGTTTGTCGAATTGCTCTGCCCCTCTCTTTCTCTATTAATAACTACTCTCTCATCCTCTCTTTTTGCTTTTAACTTTTAACCTTTCTTTCTTTCTTTCTTTCTTTCTTTCTTTCTTTCTCATCGAATTGCTCCCCCCTCCCTTCTTCCTTGTTAACCACTCTCTCTTCACTCTCTCTCATATTCATTCACTTTTCTCCTCACCTATTCAACTTCTTTTGTGATTTTAGAAAATTTTTCTTTCTTTCTTAGGAAATCAATTTATTTATTTAATTAATTATTTTTTTGATTTTTCGGAGTTTTTAAAATTTCTTTATTTTTTTTTCTTTTCAGATTTTTTAAAAGAAAATTTCAAGATGGCGTCGATGGATGAAAAGAAATTCCTTTGTTCGAATTGCGACCAACTTTTGGGATTATTCTCCAAGACATTGCCATGTCTTCATTCTTTGTGTCGGACATGTTGTCTGGATCATCAATTCCAGGCAGCGACACAAGACGACGTGGAATGTCCCCTGTGCCACTCCCCCGTGGGGGCACGTGAACATTTGAAACTTTCACCATTTTTGGAGAAGACTGTAAGGCGCCAACGCCTTGAAGCTGCGGAATTGTTGTGTGACTGGTGTTTAGATCTTGACGGCATCGAATCGACCGGCCATATTTGGTGCCCGGATTGCCAACATTTATTGTGCATAGATTGTTGGAGATGCCACAAGAATTTGAAACCGGAACACCAAACCAGTGACCTTGGCGGCATGTCGAGGGCGGAGGCCGTGGGGGTCATGACGTCGGACGAATGTCGACTGCACCGCAAACAGAAGGACGCCTTTTGCAACCGGTGCAACGTGTGCTTCGGTGACGCGTGTTACGTTGATCACGAGACCGCCTCTCCCCAGCAGTGCCCCCCTCGGCCGTTGTCCGTGAGGGAGGAGGCATCGAAGGAGAAACTGAACGGCCCCACCCTGGAGGAGGACCTCCGGGATTTCGAAATCCTGGTCCGTATGAGGAACGAGCGGACAAGGCGATCCATGGACGAATTGTCCATGGAATCCGATTCCAAATGCTCAAAATTGTGGCGGAAGTTTGACGAATTTATGGAAGAGACGCGGCGAAAGGTGGAAGAGCTGTGCGAGGATATGAGAGAGGCGACGTCTGTCCAGTTAGACAAATGGCGCCTCTCCCTAAAAGAGGGAGACGACCTTTTGAAGAAGGTCACGATTTGGCGCCATCAAGCGGATCACCTTTCGAGGGACGACGCCCAAGACGACGGCGTCCTTTGTGGGTTGAGGTTGCTGCGAGCGGAGCTTAGATCGCGGCTCCCACAATCGTTTGTCCCCCACGAAAAAGCGGAATTGACGGTGACATTCCAAAAATGGTGCCACGATTCCCTGGAGACTTTGAGAAAAGAAGTCATCAAGTTGACGACGGTCGGGACACCCGGGTATTTCCATCCCCAAAAAGAATACCGTCTGCAGGAATCGAACCCGGGGATTATTAACTCGATTCTCGCCACCGACGAAGACGATCATGTCTTTGTCTGCGATGCGGACGACGAATCGGTGAAAGAATTTGATGATTCGGGGGAATTCGTTGGCCGATGTCAATTGACGGACGGAGGAGGGAGATTCCAACCCACGGACATTTGTCGCCTTTCAGGTGACATTTTCGTCGTTTGTTGTCCTGGGGGGTCCGTTGCGGGGGGAAGACTTTTCTTTTTGGGGAGAAAAAAACGCCCCCCATTTTTAAAAATAGAAAAAATTATTGACACAAAAGAAAAGAAATTTTGGTCTTTGTGTCAATTTCACCGACAAATTTTCGCCTGTGACTTTGAATTTAAAGAAATTGTTTGTTTTTCGGAAAGAGGAGAAAAAATGAAAACAATTCGCCTTGGGGGGTGGCCGGGGTGGGGTGGGGGTCGTGATTACGCCCCCCCGCCTTCGTGTCGATCCCACGACTGGGAATTTGTGGGGGTCGTGGGGAGGAACGTCGGAATTTTGTCTTTTCAACCAAAATGGAGAATTTCTCAAAAAGTTGGAAATTCAAGAAAAAATTTTCGATTTTCGTCCAAATAAATTTGGACATTTTTTTGGTTCTAACTTCGAAGGAATTTTTTCTGTTTTGCCGGAAAAAGTTCCGTACAAATTTGGGAAAGAATCTGAATTTCCTCCGATGATTTTTGTTTCGCCCTCAAAATTGTTTGTTTCTTTTGAAAACGAAGGAAAAAATTTCATCAAAATTTTCCAAATTTATTAAAAGAAAAAGAAAAACATTTTGAATTTTGAATTTTATTTTTAAAATAATTTTTTGACATTGAAAAAAACATTTTCAAAATTAATTTAAGGAAAATTAAAATTTTAATTTTTTTATTTTTGAAAATAAAATTAATTTTATTTGAAATTTATTTTTCTGTTGTTTTTTATTTTAATTTTTGAGAAAGTTTTTCGATTATTTGACAATATGAGTCTTGGTAAATAATTGTGGAATAATATTGAGTTTCGTAATATGAGTGAAGGTCAAAAATGATGATTGATTTTCCGACCCTCAATGGTTGACAAAAGAATTGATTTCATTTTGCAATATGAGTGAAGAAAAAAAATTCACGGTAGGTTTTTTTTTGTTTCTTTCTTTTTCTTCATATTTTCTTTCTTTTTCTTCATATTTTCTTTCTTTCTTTTTCACGAAATACAAACGGGGTGGGGGGCGGGGGGTTAATTTTCTGAAATTTGTCTTCATTTTTTTTTTCTCATTGTATCCTTGGGAAAAGGCATGAACCCATCTCGTTCTTGCTAGTGATAATGTGGAGTGCGATTAATAAATTGTCATTTTTGAATTTCACGAAATTATGTTGGGGCGGGAGTTAAGAAGTAAAAAATAGAAATAAAAAGGTTTAAAATAAACAACAGATCTTCCTTTTTATTGGCCTTGTGCCATACTCCATATTACGTGAGTGCCTCAGATGTAAAAAAAAAGATTTAACTGACAGCCAATTCTGAATAAAAAATTCATGTTTATTTCTCTTATCATTAATGATTAACAAAAGAATTGGTTTCATTTTTCAACGCTTAGCAATATGAGTGAAGGTAAAAATCGTTGAAAGATTTTTTCTTTTTCTTCATATTTTTCTTTTTTACGGTTAAAAAGTTGTTTGTTTTTTTTTGGTTTTTTTTTGCTTTTCTTCTTTCCGAAGTGTGTGGGGGGGGAGGGTTTAATTTAAATTTGTCTTTTTTTTTCAATTGTCGAAATGTTTTCTTTTATTCCGAGCATTTTAACCATTTTTTTCATTGCATACTTTGGAAAAGGCATGAACCCATCTCGTCCTTGCAAGTGTAAAAGTGCCTTGAATGGCATCCAGGCAACGGGAAATCCATTCCCCTATAAAATAAGAAATTGTGGAGAGCCATAATCATCGATCCTTAGGTCCGAAATAGAAGGGCGGGTTGGAATTAAAGGGTGCGATAAAATAATTAACAATAAAGAAAATAAATGGAGTTTTTCCCGGACTTCCTTTTTCCTCTTCACTTTCCTCTTTTTTATCTTTTCTTTCTCCTTCGTTTTCCTTTCTTTCTTTTTTTTTTCTAGATATCGAAAGAAAAGACAAAGGGAGACAACTCAGCATTTAAGAGTTACTTCCCTTTGCAGTTTTTTCCTTTATTCGCCCTAAATTGGCTTTTTGATTTTTGGTGAATGGCAATAATTGACTTTTCTTTCTTTGATTCATGTTTTCTTTCAAATCCTTGTTTGATATTTTACATCTTGTTAATTTACATATATTTTATGTGCAACAATGACTTTTGCTTATTCTTCTTGCGTGAGTCCTGTTTTCTTTCTCAAAATTAAATTAATGTGGTGAAGTTCGCCACAGTGGCTATTAATGTTGCCCTTGAATTTTTGAAGATTGTCGTTATCTGGGATGCAAGATATTGGAATGGAGTAAGTACCTCCAATCATTTACGATGACTTGGATATTGGAATGAAGTAACTAATTCCTATCATTTTCGATAACTAACTTTCAAACTAAATTTTGAAAAATAAAATAAATGTTTTCTTGAAACTTTTATTTTAGTTTTAATTAAAAACTAAATGATTAAATTAACTTTTTCCAGTAACTAAATTATGAATTAAGGAACAAACAATAATCGACTAAACAACTGACAAGTAATTGATGAAAAGATAAATTAATTGAATATAAAAAAAAAACAAATTAAATGCAAACAATAAATAGATTTAAAAATCAATTAATACTTATAGAAAAATACATTACAGATGCCAAATTTAACTGAAGTTTTCTTGGTTTGCTTAACTTGTTACTTGTAATCATATTTTTCCAGGAACAAAAATTACTTACAAGAACATTTGTAGAGCTCCAGACAAACATTCTTCCTAGTTTTTCTCCATTGTGACATTTATCAAAAGTGTCAACATTAAAAAGAAGTTTATTATCTGCCAAAACATTCAGTATTATATGTGCGGATAATTTCCTTTGATTTACTGAATGAAGAAATGAAGGTTTTTTTATCAGGCTACCAGTGACTGTATAATTATATAGAATAAAATTTGTAGTTGCATCCTTAGAATATAAGAGGGAACCGCAATTAATCCCCTGAAAATTGCTGTTTATTTCAGGTATGGCATTTAATCTTCTTAAAAACTACAAAACAGCATTAACCTTCTTCGTATAGTATTACAGGAAGAACTCTACATTTATTAACATCATCCTCTTTAAAATCAATTCTAAATTTATGCACATCTAACTTTTGCTCCTCTGTCACTTCATCCCATTTTGGTTCTTGTAAATTCTTTAAATCAGTTTCAGTTGCATTGCTGATTAAATGGTAAGCTCCATTTTAAAACTGATAACATTCTAATTTTTTTTTCACATTCAAACACTTGTCATATCGAGATGTTATACAAGGTGATCAGTTTGAAATTTGACAGAAAATATGTATAGCATTTTGAATTCTTCTTTGCAATACTTGGTCACTTCTAGAAATTCATAGGATGTATGATGTAAAACAGTGAAAGTTTCTTTTGTTAATTTGCCATTTCCTCCAGAGATGCTATTCCAAGATTCTAACCAGTCACTGAAGAGTGAGAGAAATTTTAAATTTTCTTCATTTACTCAAAGTGAATTACAGTATTTATTTCTAAGCCGACAACATTTAAATGGTGTTTTACATTCATTGTTGTCCACTAAATATAGTATACGTTTACATATTCTGCAAAATTAGGCAAACATTTCTGTTTTTATAAGGTCAATAATCCTGGAATAGTGTTCTCATTAAAAATTTGCAGAACTAAATTACCATTTTACCTTTCAAGATTAGAAAGAGAAAGTGCCTTTGAGGTCAATTTATAACAATATTTCAAAACCAACTTAGATTCCAGAGCATGAAGCTTCTGTAAGTTACAAAATGGGGCACTTTGGATTCTATCTGATTCATGATTTTCATTGTGACAAAATGTTGGGAACAGCATGCATTTACTTGCATATTTTTGACCAAACCAATTGCTTCTAATCCATTTTTATATATAGATTGAGTCGAATAGGAAAATAAGAGGTTGAGAATGTATAACTGGGTGTGGATATACAATGGAACGCTTTAGGGGACTGCAAAAGAAAAATATAGCTTTTTTATTTATAGCATTATTATTTGTTATGATTGATAATACTTGAATGCCTATCTCCTCAAATCTAATTATTATATTGTTATCAATATCAAATAAATTCTCAGCTTTAAGACATTTAGCATAACATGCTCAACATCTTTATATTGTGAGAACACACTGCTAATCTTAAAGGCAAATGCACTTGTTGCAGCTTCATTGTTGTTGTCAGATAAGCCAACAATATTACCAACCTCATAATCAAAATAAGAATTTAGATGAATTTCATCAAAAAGTAAAAATACACCGGTGTCCTTCTGCACTAGTAACTTAAATTTATTTTTAATATGCATAAGAAAATTGTTATGTTGCTCAGTCAAAGGATTCATCTATGTTGATAAGGTTAGTCTTTTAATGCTTGAATAGCTTGGTAAAATTATATTTTTGCTTTCTCTTAATCTGTACCCTTTAGGGGAGCAGTTATATAACTTCTAAATAATATAATTATGTAGTTATGTATCAATTTTAAATGTAAAATTGATACATTGCGACATGGAAATTTCTATGTTTCGAGATGGGTTCTCATCATCAGGCAATGTTGATGTGCTTGTGCAGATGATGTACATTTAAAAAATCTAAAAAAAATCTTTTTTTTAAATGTAAATCATCTGCACAACTACATCAACATTGCCTGATGATGAGAACCTATCTCGAAACATAGAAATTTCCATGTCGCAATGTGAAGTTGATACATGACTATATAATTATGTTAAGCTCTATAATATTCATTATATTGAGCACTGTTTTAAATGCCAGAGTACTCAAAATAAAAAAAACCTTGAGTCCTCTTCACTTGAAATAACTTTTAAATAATCAAGTTAATTTGGTGTCATTAAGTTTAGCTGCTCATATATTTGATTAGCTTTTTAATTTTAAAAATATATTAAAAGTTTAATCTTGTTTACTTACTGGAATATGTCTTTAGTTGGTACTTTAATGTTTTAATGATTTATTCCATGGTGTATTTTCTTCCCGAACAACGACCCAGATGACATCGTAATAGTCCCATTTGGTACAACAGCAGATATAGTCAAGATCCATTTTACACCAGAAAGTTCAAATTGTAAAATGCAAGTTATGATATCCATTATAGTTTGTTTTGAACCAGCCTGTAAGTGATTTCATTATTTTATATAATTTAATCAGTTTGTTGAAAAATACGCAATAATTATATATTAATTGTTCCTCGCTTTGAAAGACGTTTTCAAATTCATTAATCATTAAATGTTGTATAATCCTGAATGATAATTGCCACAGTAAATTTATGTTCAATCTCACACAACATAATCTCCTTTAATGTAGGATATTTAAAAAGAGTAGCAGTAAAAAATAAAAATAAAATTGGTAGAAAGCTGAATAAGGCCAGCAAGATTATGCTTCTAATTCCATCAGACACTGAAAATGTTAATATGTGAGTATCCTTCTATCTTCAAGATTTCTCAATGTAATCTTTTTTAATCATCTCTGCACATCAAGGCAAGGAAGCCACTAAGATGCATAGAGAAAGAATAACAAAAAAAAAAACATTAAAGAAAGAGAATAGTAAAAGAACAGGAATTAAACAGATTCTTTAGATTTTAACAAGGATCTCTAAAGACATAGCAGAAGCATCTGACAAAACATGGCATCAACATTCAATGTGAGGATGAATGGTAGACTTATAAATATGTAAGATAGATCCTGGTAAGAAAAATTCACTAACAAGACACAATAAAACAACTTTTCCAGTCTCGGACCAAGCAATTGATTCAATATAATCTTTCCACTTCATGTCACTGGAAAACATTAGCCCAAAAAGGCACAACGCGAGTCACTCCTCTGGTGGTTAGCATCAGCCATGCTGTTAAAAGGTAAAAAGGTTTATTTCAGATGATTAAAAGAGATCAGTTTCATTTTGGAAAATTTTCCTTGTCAAAATCCATCTTGCACATCAACAAATGTACCATCCACCCATGCATTGAATATTGCTGCCATATCTGCTCTGCTGCACCTGCTATTCATCTTGATGTTCTTGACAAAATCCCAAAACAAGGATTTGTAATATAATCGATCCTGACTTGGCATTTCCACTTCAATTACTTTCTCACCAACATGACATGGCTTCTCTTTATCTTTTCTACAAATATTTCCATGGCAACTGCTCTGATTGTATTTTTTTTTCTTCCTGATGCCCTCACTGTGTAAAGTTAAGTGTCTCACTAGAATGGCATCTATGTTGCACATGTTTACTGTTAATGTAACCGCCTCTTCTGCTCTAACAGTTTCTTTTCTCACACTTCTTGCTTGTGGAACTCCTTTCCATTTACTTGCTTCTTGGATATGTACAATATTCAAAAATTTAAATGCAACATCATTCCCCATCTCCTATCTTCTTGAATCCTTTTGTTCTTTCCTCAATCCTCCCTAGACTCAGATTTTTCTCTCATTTTTACTCCCTCTACCCCCCACCCCCTGTATACTAGTGGCATTTTCACCTTCCTTGAGGGGAAGTGATTAAAAAAATAAATATACCAACAGTTGATCTTAAGAAGATTGTTTGAAACAAGACTTGTAATTGGTCTTTGTTGCATTTCTTCTCTCTGATATATACAAACAAGATACCATCAATAAACTCATGAATAGTCTGAAGAATTCTTTTCAACAATTGGCCAAATATATTGCAATTAGCTTTTATTATCTACAATCTCTGTCCCATGTTGTTACATTTGCATATTTTCTCTTTTTTAAAACAAAATAATTAAAAAAATAACAATTTCAACATTTCATCTACTGTATTTATATATTTTAGAAGATAAATAAACCATGGATCTGGTCAGTGTGCACCTGACCTAACTCTTCCACTCTGGCCCCTCAACCCCCGGCGTCTTCCTCTTCGGGTTGAGTTGTCTATTCGGTGTTAACCGAACACAAGGGGTTGGCCGTTGCTCCCTGAGCATTCGTATGTCAGTCAACCGGTCCACTGGTTTAAATCTACTGCCCACGTTGTGATTATTGGTTCCAGAAAGAAGAAGTGTTATTCGTGCACGTCGACTGAAGATGTAGACATGGCTGGGGAACCTGTGTTAAACATTTAGAATACAGCAAAAAGAAATAGAAAGTAAAAAATAACGTCCGTAGAAAGCCGAACAAACAACTGTTCTATGATTGCACTCTTAATGTCGTTTATATACAAGAAAAGAATAGAAAATGAAAAAGGTTTCAGAATGTTTTTCAGCATAACAACTCACACACTGGAGTCTAGACAGACAGAGATAGAGAGAGTGTGTCTGGTTCGCCTGTTGTTAAATCATCTCAGACGATATATAACTCTTTTCAAAAAGATTCTTTTGTCGGAGTCAGTTCTTCTCAAATAAAACGCTGGGACCATGGTACCTTTGAAAGGTGCTGGTACAAACGAAGGATGAAGCAACCGGTAAATAAATACACTGCTTTTATCTCGCCGTTCAAATTTCCTTAAATATTTTTTTTATTAAAAATATTATTTCGTTCATTTCCATTGTTTTTTAATCGGCCTAACTTATATTTAGATCAGATTTCGCTACCGGTAAACAAACACGCAGGTTTTATTCCGCTGTTTCAATTTACTCCGAATTTGATTTAACATTGCCAGGTTTCCTGGAATTAAAAATTCTGTTTAAATTTCTTAATAGAAATTAAAAAGAAAGAAACGAATGATATGACGTTTCAGCTGTTTCGGCCTTCTTCAGGTGCCAGGAAATTTGAACCCTTTAAACGTGTGTATGTGCTTGACTCTGTCTCTGTCACACTGGTACAATCTATCAGTACGTGGAAAAGAAAAAGCAAAAAAATATAATTAATTATGACAATTTATTTATCGCACTCTAGATTATCACGAAACAAATGGAGTCAGACAAATCGAACACCCAGTGCGACTGGTACAAGCTAACACTCCGTGGAAAAGAAAAAGAAAAGAAATACATTTACGACAATTTATTTATCGCACTCAAGATTATCTTGTAAAACAAATAATTGCGGCAATTTATTTATGCACTAAACATTATAAGGGGAAGATGTGGGGCACCGTGTACCTGTTTGAGACAAAAAATAGGTTATTGGGTGAGCCATGACCATATATGTTTTTGATAAAAAAAGAACGACGCGGAGAGCCATGATCGCATATTTTTCGCGAATTTTTACACAGAAGACTGACCGAAGGCGTGAGGGACAGAAAAGAGGAAGTCGGAACCCAGTTCGAGAGTCTCAGTTGATGGATTGCACAACGGAGATTAGGAGATATATGTAAGGACATCATTTGTGATGCTAAGAAATGGAAGATGTGGAGAGTCACGACTACTTAGAAGAAAGTATTAATTAACAGCGCGGATATTCGCTAGTTTGAATCGTCAACCATCACGTCACTGTTTTACTCAGGCTTGGAAAGAATTTATTTCTCGATTAAGACGCACGCTGGGGTTTGAAGAGTGTAACACCCAGAGGGAGTGGAACAACCTAACAGTCTGTGGTGTTGGAACAAACTAACGCCCAGTGGGAGTCGTATAAGCTAACAGTCTCTGGAGTTGACATCCATAGTCATTCAGAAGATTTTATTAATAAATATAGCAAACCGAACCCCGACTTTATGGCAAATACAATATTCTATGTATGTTGGTTGTCACTTAAATTTTATTTCTACATCTGAGGCACTCAAGTAATGTATAGTCTGGCACAAGGACAATAAAAAGGAAGATCTGTTTTTTAAATATATATATTTTTTTTACTTATTAACTAAAAAGAAAAAAAAACTGATTGAATTTCATTTCTATAATATTTTTTCATATTTAATAAACATTTTCAAAATTAATGAAAAATTAAAATTAAATGTATTTTTTATTTTTGAAAATAAAATTTATTTTATTTAAATTGATTTTTCTGTTGGTTTTTATTTCATTTTAATTTTGAGAAAGATTTTCGATGATTTAAAAATCATTACAAACGGGGGTTGCCGGGGTTTATTTTTCTGAAATTTGTCTCCACCTTTTGCACTTCAGCCATTTTATTTCTTCCCTGTTTCCCTGGAAAAAGGCATGAACTCATCTCGTCCTTGCAAGTGATAATGTGTAGTGCGATCAATAAATTATCATTAACAAAAATCATCGGACGACATTCAGATTTGGTCAGAAATTTGTACGGAACTTTTTCCGGCAAAACAGAAAAAATTCCTTTGAGGTTAAAGCCAAAAACATGTCCAAATATAATTAGACGAAAGTCGAAAATATCTTCTTTAATTTCCATCTTTTGGAGAATTTTTCCATTTGGGTTGAAAAGACAACATTTTCGACATTTCTTCCTTCGACACCCACACATTCCCAGCCGTGGGATCGACACTAAGAAGTGGGACACAGGCGAATATTTGTCGGTGAAATTGACACAAAGAAAATAGTCCACTTCTTTTGTGTTAATTATTTTGTCTTTTTCCAAAAATTGAGGGTGTTTTTCTCCCCAAAAAGAAAAGTCTCCCCTCCCCGTAGGCGACTCCCTAGAACAATGTCGCCGGAAAGGCGATAAATGTCCCAGGGCGGGAATATCCATCTTCCGTCCGTCAATTCACATCGGCCAATCAATTCTCCTGAATCATCTAATTCTTTCACCGATTTGTCGTCCAAATCGCATACAAAGACATGATCGTCTTTGTCGGTGGCGAGAATCTAGAAAATCCTCGCCGGGTTCGAATCCCGCAGACGGTATTTTGTTTTGGAGCTGGATATAACCGGGTGTGTCGACCGTCGTCAATTCGATGATTTCTTTTCTCAAAGACTCCATTTTGGGAATGCCAATGTCAATTCCGCTTTTTCGTGGGAACGAACGATTGTGGGAGCCGCAATCTAAGGTCCGCTCACAGCAACCCACAAAAGACGTCATCGTCTTGGACGTCGTTCCTCGAAAAATGACCCGTTTGATGGCGCCAAATGTTGACCTTCTTCAAAAGGTCGTCTCCCTCTTATACAGAATTTATATTACGATTCGATCGGGCGTAAATGGCCTTGGAATTAAGACAACGACACCTGAGTAAATAACAATGAAAACATGTCTTATTAAACAAAAGGTTAAAGTCAAAATGCAATAGTGAAGCAAGTTGTTTCCTTTGCATTGGTAAGAAATAGAAAAGAAAGTCACTTGTTGAACGTCATTAAAATGTTCATGAAGAAAATAGAAATAAAGTAAGTGAAACTAATTTTGTTAATGAATTCCTGCAAATGTAAATTTCGCCTATCCGAAGTAGTAAATAGAATGTCTATATCGTTCATTCAGTAATGAATTCGAACACTCTCGGCTACTGGCGTATGCTTATATTGTATATAACACGTTAATGTCCGCCTTACTTTACCGAGCGCCGATGGCTAGAATCACTGGTTTTTCTTTCTCCTTCGTTTTCCTTTTTTCTTTTTTTTTTTCTAGTGATTTAAAGAAAAAACCAAATAGAAAGACAATGGGAGATAACGATACTTCCCTTTATTTATTCGCCCTTAAATTGGCTTTTTGATATTTCGTGAATGGCAACTATTCACAGGCTTCTTAAGTTCAGACGAATATTCATTCATTCACTCTCTCTCTCATATATTTTGCTAGATAAATAAACCATGGATCGGTAATTAAGAATCTGTCAGTCAAATATCCCAGGTGATATTCAAAAATAAAATTATGTATTAATATAGGTACCTCCAATCAATTCTTAGATACCTAAATTTAAATTTTAAAAAAATTAGGTCTATTTGAAAGCCAAGGGATTAAAGTTAGTAATTCCAGTAATCAAAATACACTGGTGTATTTTAAACTGAAATTATATCGATTGGTATCAGAAATTTTTCGAAAAAAAAAATTTAAATTTTGCACCATTTGTGATTGATCGACACATTCCGTAAACAGTAGTCAACTTTCTGTTTAAAAATCTTGAAAAAATAAAATATACATCGTAGATACGTTTTTAAAGTCAATTATTTCAATTGAAATTTACCTTAATCTGATTTCACACAATAGTACTTCCTTACTGTATGAAATTTAAGACAGAAGCTTATCTTAAATACAGTAGTCCTGACTTCAACGTAATACGAGGTACCAATTGATTGAATATTACTGCTGCCATCTGTCAATAACCCAAGTATGTCGTCCGGACGTGCCAAATTTTTATGTATGTAAAAAAAAGTTTTTGTTTTTTAACTGCATAGTTAACCATGATATTTTCATCAATTACATAATATTTCATACAATGTTCGTTTAGCTTTATAGCTGGATGATTGCATATACTTTCTGAATAAATTAAAATTAAAATTTCTTTTAAAATTATTTTACAATTTAATAAGAAAGAATGAAATTAAAATAACCCATCTAAGTTATGAAATATTAGGCTAAGTATTAATATTTTTATTATGCATTTTCATGTTAATTAGTAAGATAACAAGGTAAAAATATCTAATTTAATTTTTATCTAACTGTAGATGTTTATAAACATGGCAAAATTGTATGTAGCTAAATTACTAAAATTGTAATTTCTTTCTTTAGTTTTTCACTGCATAGTAATACTAAAAATGTAACAGTATTTTCAGCAGTTACTTATTTTATAGAATTTTAGTTCAGCTTTATAGCTGGATGATTGCATACACTTTCTGAATAAAGAAAAAGAAAAATTTCATTTAAAATAATTTTACAATTTAATAAGGAAGAATGAAATTAATTAAAATAACCCAGCTAAGTTATGAAATATTAGGCTAAGTATTAATATTTTTATTATGCATTTTTCATGTTAATTAGTAAGATAACAAGGTAAAAATATCTAATTTAATTTTTATATAACAGTAGATGTTATAATTCTATATATTTTATACATGTCATAATGTATCTTGAAGAGAAACGACTTTCAGGAATATTTGTTGAGCGATTCACAAACAAGCATGAAAAGAATAGCAATTTTTATGTAAGGCCGGACAACCCTTGAGTCACGTGAAAACAGGAAATCAACATGCAAAAAATTAACAGGTTTTCATTAATTTACAAAA
Organism: Ascarosepion bandense; assembly: GCA_037127315.1. Lineage (NCBI taxonomy): Eukaryota > Metazoa > Mollusca > Cephalopoda > Sepiida > Sepiidae > Ascarosepion > Ascarosepion bandense. The sequence goes on from JBBBDQ010002279.1 coordinate 21,929, forward strand.
ATGGAGACACCTTTTTAGAGTAACTGTTTAAATTCTTTGTTTAATACATATGTTTGCCACACATTAATTTAAAAAAATCGGAGAGACCGATGAGGAGGAAATTTTAAAAGATTTATGAAACTTTTTAGAAATTAACTAATAAAAATAAAATAAAATAATAAAAATAAAAACAATTTCTGTAAAAATTCATTACTAACGGAAATTTTTTTTCTATTCAGACTACGATATAATTTTAATTTATATTTATAAAAGCAATTAAAAGTTTATCCAAATAAAAAATGGCATAGTTTTATTGCATTTTTGTTTTTCTAATTCGGAGCAGATTTTCTAAAAAGTTTTGAAGAAAAAAAGACAGTTGATTTGCATTCCTAAATGACTCCTGAATTGAATTAAAACTATCTATATGTTGAGACCTAGTCGCATTTTTCGACATTTCTGGAAATTAAATGGTGGGGGTTAACATATTAAAAAAAAATGTTTTTACCATTATTTTCTAAAAATGATTAATTCAAAACATATTTCAGTCAATTTTAAATAAGTCCTGAAAATTTCATCAAAATAATTTTTTTTTGCAAGAATTTCCAAATTAAGGTGTCTTTCAAAGTCAAAAAATGCCTTCGCGTAATACATTTTGAAGTAATAAACTCTAGCGTCAATTTATCCCACTTACTGGCAAGAAAAAAAATCCTACATTAAATGAGCCTTTTAGAACCTGTTAGAACAATTTAAAAAATTTGTAAACATAATTTAAAAAATACTTTAATCGATCCTCTTTATGATAGCATAAACATTTTGCCGAGAAAACTTCGTTTTTATTTAGTTTGAGACCTTTTCCTTCAAACTATGCTGCTTTTTCCAGCGAAAAAAAAGCTCAAATTTTCTTCTTCCGCCTAAAATTGTTCAGCAGCGAATGACTCTCACTAAGTCGGTAATGGCTGACAAAAAGAGCGAGAAGTCCAATTTTTTTCTGATCGTTAACATCAAAAAAGGATTGGGTTCTATAAAAAAAACATCCAAATTTATTTGCACGAAAATCGGAAATTTTTTCTTTCATTTTCATCTTTTTGAGAATTTCTCCATTTTGGTTAAAAAGACAAATTTCCGACATTCCTCCCCTCGATCCCCACAAATTCCCAGTCGTGGGATCGGCACGAAGGAGGGGGCGATAACCCTCACCCCTCCCCGACGACCACCCAAGGCGGATTTTTTTCATTTTTTCTCCTCTTTCCGAAAAACAAACAATTTCTTTAAATTCCTCGTCACAGGCGAAAATTTGTCGCTTAAATTGACACAAAGAATAAAATTGCTTTTTTTTGGTGTCAATTATTTTTTCTATTTCTAAAAATGGGGGGTGTTTTTTCCTCCCCAAAATGAAAAGTCTTCCCCCAAGAGCGGACCCCCCAGGACAACAAACGACGAAAATGTCATCGGAAAGACGACAAATGTCCGTGGGTCGGAATTCCTCTTCAATTCACATCGGCCAACCAATTCCCCAGAATGATCGAATTCTTTCACCGAATCGTCGAGAAAATCGCAGACAAAGACATGATCGTCTTCGTCGGTGGCGAGAATCGAGAAAATACTCTCCAGGTTCGAATCCCGCAGACGGTATTCTTTTTGTAGCTCACTCATATAGTCGAACAGCTTTCCGGGTTGGAAATACCCGGATGTTTCGACTGTCGTCAATTCAATTACTTCTTTTCTCAAAGACTCCAGGGAATCGTGACACCATTTTTGGAATGTCACCGTCAATTCCGCTTTTTCGTGGGGAACAAACGATTGTGGGAGCCGTGATCTAAGCTCCGCTCTCAGCAACCTCAACCCACAAAGGACGTCGTCGTCTTGGGCGTCGTCCCTCGAAAGATGACACGCTTGACGGCGCCAAATCTTGAGCTTTTTTAAAAGGTCATCGCCTTCCTTTAGAGAGAACCGCCATTTTTCTAGCTGGACGGATGTCCCCTCTCTCATATTATTGCACAGCTCACCAAGCCGGTCACGTGTCTCTTCAAACAACGCCTCAAACTCATCCCACATTTCGGAACATTTCGCGTCGCAATCCGTTGGCAGTTTTGCAATGGATTGCCTCGTCTCCATGTTCCTCACACTGACCCGGTTTTCGAAATCCTCGAGTTCCTCCTCTAGTGTGGGGCTGCGCATTTTCTCCTTCGATGCCTCCTCCCTCACAGACAAAGGCTTGGGGGAACACTTGGGGGAGGCGGTCACGTGATCAACGTAACACGCGTCACAGAAACACACGTTGCACCGATCACAAAAGGCGTCCTTCGGTTTGCAGTGCAGGCGACACTCGTCCGACGTCACGACCCCCACGGCCTCCACCCTCGACATGTCGCCCACGTCTCTGGGTTTGTGTTCTGGTTTGAACTGACTGTGTTTTCTTCTGCATTTCTGGCAGAAATGTTTCTTGCAATCCTGGCACTAAATCTGGCCAGTCGATTTGTTGTCGTCAGCAGCCAAACACCAGTTGCAGCACAATTTGGTTAATTCCACGTGTTGGCGCGTCACAGTCTTCTCCAAAAATGGTGAAAGTATCAAATGATCACGTGTTCCCACGGGGGCGTAGCACTGGGGACATTTTACATCGTCCTGTGTCGCTGCTTGGAATTGGTTATCTAGACATGACAGACACAAAGAATGAAGACATGGCAATGTCTTCGAGGACAATTCCAGAAATTGGTCGCAATTCGAACAAGGAAATTTCTCTTCATTCATCGACGCCATCTTGAAATTTTCTTCACAAAATCTGAAAAGAAAAAATAAATAAATAAATAAAAAGTCCGAAATAGAAAAAAAAGTAGCAAAAATTTTCATTGAAGAATAAAAAGTTTCCTCCATCAAAAAAGTTGGCATCTAAAATCGCAATAAAAAGGGAGATGAATGGGGAAAAAAGATGAATGAAATCCCAGAGAGAGTGAGAGGATAAAAGGAAAAGAGAAGAGCAATTCAATAAACGGAAAAGAAAGAAAGAAACAAACAAAGAAAGAAAGAAACAAACAAACAAACAAAGAAACAAAGAGAAGGGAGGATAGACAGATTATGAAGGAAGGGAAAGAGCAATTCAATGAACGGAAAGAAAGAAAGGGTAAAAGAAACAAAGAGAGGGGAAGAGAGAGGGAGAAAAGCAATAGATAAACGTAAAAAAAGAAAGGGTAAAAGAAACAAAGAAAGGAGAGGATAGAGAGATTATGAAGGAAGAAAGAGAGAGTAAAGAGCAATTCGATAAACGGAAAGAAAGAAAGAAAGAAAGAAAGAAAGAAAGGGAGGAGGAAAGATTGGTTATGAAAGAAGAAAATGATAGAAACAAAAGATAATCTTTTTTTTTAATTCTCTACTCATAGCTTAGTATGGCACAAGGTCAATAGAAGCTACAAATATCGTCATATATATATATTTATATATATATGACGTTATTTGTAATTTCTATTCTATTAATATATATATATATATATTTGTGTGTGTTTATATATATATATATATATATATATATATATATATATATTACGATCCTTTCTTTTTTATTAATTAATTAATATTATGTATATGAATTATATATTCTTTCGCCTGATTTCGTCTGCTTATTAAACCGACAGACAGAAAAGTTGTCTGAAAGTAAAAGAAAAAGATTTTCTTCTTTTATAGACAGACCGTCCGATAGATTGATAGATAGACAGACTGATATATTAATTATTTTGACATTTTCTTTTTAGACAAAATAACTTTTATTTTTACTTTTATTTAATGAAGAAAACTTCCTTTTTTTATAGATAGATAGATAGATAGATAGATAGATAGATAGATAGATAGATAGATAGATAGATAGATAGATTATGTAGTATAAAATGGTAGAAAAAATAATTAATATTTTTTTATTATATAATAGGTTCTTTCCTGATTTTAATGACCTTGTGCCATAATATATCTTTACGTGTCTGTCGAATATGAATTTATTGTTTGCTTACTGAATGTGTTTTTTTCATAAAAAATGAAAAAATTAGACAGACAGATAAATTGAAAAAGACAAAAAAAAAAAAAGATCAATTTCATAAAAAGATGACCCCTAATTGTGATTTTGAATTTTTCCCTGAATTTAAAGCCAGACAAGTAAATGAAAAATGAAGACAGACAGACAAATTAGGGCGTGGTTGTTTGTTTCCTGAAACTAGAGGAAATAATTCTGATTAATTGTCTTTTCTGTCGGGGATGAAATGATTGAAAAATAAGAAGGGAAAGAAGATTGGATGATTTGGAAATGGAGAAAATTCTTACTTACATTTGATTTGAATTTTTCACTTTCGTCTTGGATTCTGGCGAAGAGACTGGAAATCCTTTTAAGGATTGGACGGATGACGTCATCGGAATAGAAGGCATTTCATTGGACGAGAGTTTTATCACGTGGGGAAGAGAGAAGCGAGAGAGAAAACATATAACGATCAGAGAGGGGCGAATTCTTTTACTCTCTTATGTGGCAGAATGAAACTAAAAAAATGAAGAGAGAGAGAGAAAGAAAGAAAGAAAGAAAGAAAGAAAGAAAGAAAGAAAGAAAGAAAGAGTTAAAGAAAAAAAGTTAAATTCTCACAAATAAATAATGAATATTATTATAATTTAAATTTAAAAAATGAAAACAATTCTTGTAAAAATACATTATTTTTCTGAAAAAATCTTTTTTTTCTTACGCCAATAGAGTCTTTAATAAATCAAATTTATAAACAAAAAAGAAACTATCATTCCCTTGATTTATTTGATTAACTAATACGAATGTAGTAATTAGCATAATTCTGATTAATTATTCTGCTGATTAACAATTAATATTTAACTATGACAGCCATGGACATTCGATGACATACATTTTCTTCACTCGTTACGCAGACAACAATTTTCTTGCCGAAAACAGGTTTTCAAAAACGTGACCAGCAGAAAAGTACAAATTTGGACACACCCTTATAGATGTGTGTCTTATAATTCCGATTAATTGTTGTTTACATAACCAGTGAAGAAAAAGTATGTCATCGAATGTCCATGGCTGCCATTGTTAGATATTAGTTGTTAATTAGTAGCGTAATTAATCATCTCTCTTCTTTACCTCTTCCCTCTTTTCGTTCAAATTCTAATTTACAACTTACCACCCTGATTTCCCTTCTTGCCACCCCACTTACTTCTCACACATAATTCGCCAATATAAAGTAAGAAATATTCCATTTTCTTTTCAAACTACCTGATGATACATTGTCCTTTCAATGTCGAAACAAAATGTACAATTTTGTAGTAGATGATAATTTGTACACGTTCTAAACTATAATACATATATATCACCGTTATATATATTTAGTTAAATTTACTTATTTTTTAAAACATAAAATATACACACTTTGCTGAATTTATACTTCATTTTTATTCATTTATTGTAGCAAAACCTACTTCAAAACCTTCAACAGAAACAGGTAAGTGCATCAATATTCAAAATCTTTTAAAAATTATTTCCTTTAAATGTTTCAATTTTAATAAGAATTTAATATTTAATTTAATACGAATGCCTTTTGTTGCAGCCTGTTTGTCTGTAAAACAGGAGGGTCTGGCTGAGACAATCGTAAAGCAAGACCTGCCGGATATGACGTCAAGAACTTGTGACGTCATCATCTTGAGTCTTTTATTTTCAAGAAGGGAGTCGTTGTTTGTGGATTAGATTTTCAAGCTTTTTCTCTCAACTGGTAACGAAATGCTAATCTTTAGTTTTGCAGACGTTCTTGTCTTTTGCTAGTTTAGATTAACTTTTTACATAAATAATGTCTTTCAAGTATTAACCGTAGAGTTTATCAAATAATGTCTCTCTCTTGCACAAATTCTAGCTTTACAATTAAATAATGTCTCTCTCTCTAGTTGTAAATCTAGTTTTTTACATAATGTCTCCATAATTAACATTGGATTTTTACCTAAATAACGACACACTAGTACTAACCCTTCATTTTTAGCTAAATCATGTCTGTCCTCAGTACTAACTCTGGTTTACTTAACTAATGACTCCCTAGCCCTTAAAAAATCATGTCTCTGAATGGCCCGAACTGTAGCTGTATTTTAATCAGTCTCCCGTTTCTTGTAGAAAATTGTTTGTTTGTGAATGAGTGTTACTTTTTTGTGCATTGTTGAATATATTTTTCTAATCAAAGTGATTTGCTTGTTATGTATTGTTTTCTTGTGTTTTTAATCAGTGATTATATATATATATATATATATATATATAAAGAGTGCAACCTGCGAATCATGTCATCTTTCAGTGGTTTGAAATATTTCTTGTTACATTGTAGCTGTGTTCAGTACTCTCTGCTTCTGTTTTTCTTTGACTGACTGGACAAAATACATGAAATCTGTAGCCAAGCAGATCACGCAAACTTATTTTTGGGTAGGAAGACAGATGACACATTTCATTGAAAGTTTAATTTGTTGTTTTCTGTAAATAGCTCTCTTTTCACTGGTTAATAAATATTTTCACACTGGCTCATGAAATTTGTCATGGTCTATTTCTCAGCACAGAGGCAATCTTTTTATCCTGTTAGTCAAAAAACAGATTTCACACTGGCTCGCCAATTTGCACACAGTGAGGGAAAAAAAAGCTATTTTTATTTTATACTCATCACAAAATATTTGCATTTCATTCCCCGATTAAAAATATCAGTTCTGGCAAACAACAGTAAAATGTTTTTATCTCCTTCCTCATTGAGTCCGTTACTTTTTTCCAAAGCCAAAGTAAAGGAAAGAAATTGTCTTTCATTCTTCAGTACTGTGGAAAAGAGTTTTTCTTTTAAGATATTTTCCAAGATTGGCAAACAACGAGAGAGAGAGAGAGAGAGAGAGAGAGAGAGAGAGAGAGAGAGAGAGAGAGAGAGCTTAAGAAGCCCGTGAAATCCTGTCAATAGTTGCCATTCGCCAAAAATCAAGAAGCCAATTTAAGGGCGAATAAAGGAGTAAAGGATGTGCGTTGTGGTGCAGTGGATATCGGCTGAGAATGAGAAATCAAGAAGCCGAGTTCAAATTCCAGTTGAATTCCTTGGGAAAGGTATTAATCCGTTTCTTCCCTATAGTTATGAGTTAAATACAAGGACAGAGTACTTTCAACCTCTATCTGTCGTCATCTTGTGAGTTATGGTAACAGATGTAACCGAAAAACTGTGTTGCGAGAAATTACTGTACATTTTTTCCTGCTTCAAATATAACGCTTGACACATTGCTAGTGTTCATTAGAACGTGGATTTTATCTATATAAATAAAAATATACTTGTTCGTTTGTTACTATCCGCTAATCTAGAAAACGGCTGCACCAATTGTTTTGAAATTTTACTATAGCATTTTAATCGAATACGAGCGTGTTTTTATATAACTTATATTAAAAAACATTACAATATAAAAAATATATTGTGCAAAGTCGATTAGCGCCGATGAGAGTCGAACCCCAAAAATTTCATTTCAATTTCGACGCCTTTTCAGAAACCTTTGTTATTTCATAGAAAACATAAGAAAACTCTACATTTAAGGTAAATCGAAGCCTTTTTAAATATTATTTCTATTTTGGCGAGCGTAAGCAACAGAAATCCCTTCCTTTTTTTTTAAACAAAGTTTCTATCCATTTTTTTTCAACGAATTATTATCGATATCCCGTTTATTTTGTTGGTTTAGTAAATAAGTTTCTCCTTTTTATTAAACGAAGTTTTTTTTTATTATAATCATTCTACTCCATACTGGACAATATCAAGGCTATAATATTGTATGTATGTTGGTTGTCATTTAATTTTTTTTAATATCTGAGGCACTCACGTATGGCACAAGACCAATAAAAAGTAGATCTGTCTTTTAAATCTTCTTAATTTTTTACTTATTATCTCCCGCCCACAAGTTAATTTCGTGAAATGCCATAATGATAATTTATTAATTCCACTACACATTATCACTTGCAAAGACGAGATGAGTTCATGCCTTTCCCCAAGGAAACGGTGAAGAAATAAAAATGGCTGAAGTGAAAAGAAAAATGAAGACGAATTTCTGAAAATTAACCCTCGGCCACTCTCATTTGTAATTCGTGAAGAAGAAAGAAAGAAAATACAAAGAAAATGAAAGAAAATACGAAGAAAACGAAAGAAAGAAAGAAAGAAAGAAATAAAGAAAGAAAATACAAAGGAAAAGAAAGAAAATGTGAAGGAAAAGAAAAAAGAAAGAAAATACGAAGGAAAAGAAAAAACAAGAAAATACAAAGAAAAAGAAACAAACAAAAAAAAAACCTACCGTAATTTTTTTTGACTTCACTCATATTGCAAAATGAAATCAATTCATTTTGTCAACCATTGAGGGTCGGAGAAAAAGACGTAAAATTCATTTTCTCGCATCATTTTAACCTTCACTCATATTAGGAAATTGAAATAAAAAAAGCAGAAAAATAAATTTAAAATAAAATTGATTTTATTTTCAAAAAAAAAAAAAAATTCAAAATGTTTTTCTTTTTCTTTTAAAAAATTTTGAAAATTTTGATGAAATTTTTTCCTTCGTTTCTAAAAGAAACAAATAATTTTGAGGGCGAAGCAAAAATCACCGGAAGAATTTTGGATTTTTTCGGAAATTTGTACAGAACCTTTTCCGGTAAAACAGAAAAAATTCCTTCTTCGTTAGAACCAAAAAAATGTCCAAATTTATTTGGACGAAAATCAAAAAATTTTTCTTGAATTTCTAACTTTTGAATAATTTCTCCATTTTGGTTGAAAAGACAAATTTCCGACGTTCCTTTCCTCGACCCCCACAAATTCCCAGTCTTGGGATCGGCACGAAGGCGAGGGAAACAATGACCCTCACCCCAGCTCGGTGACCCCCCAAGGCGAACTGTTTTCATTTTTTCTCCTCTTTCCGAAAAACAAACAATTTCTTTAAATTCCTTGTCACAGGTGAAAATTTGTCGGTGAAATTGACACAAAGAATAAAATTGCTTTTCTATTGTGTTAATTATTTTTTCTATTTTTAAAAATGGGGGGCGTTTTTGTCTCCCTAAAAAGAAAAGTCTTCCCCCCCTCAACGGACCCCCAAGGACAACAAACGACGAAAATGTCACCTGAAAGGCGACAAATGTCCGTGGGTACGAATCTCCCTCCTCCGTCCTTCAAGTGACACTGGTCAACGAATTCCCCAGAATCATTAAATTCTTTCACCGATTTGTCGTCCCAATCGCAGACAAAGACATGATCGTCTTCGTCGGTCGAGAGAATCGAGGTAATCCTCCCCATGTTCGAATCCTGCAGACGGTATTCTTTTTGGAGCTGGAAATACCCGGATGTCTCGACCGTCGTCAACTCGATTACTTCATTTTTCAAAGACTCCAGGGAATCGTGACACCATTTTGCAAATGTCACCGTTAATTCCGCGTTTTCGTGGAGGACAAACGATTGTGGGAGCCGCGATCTAAGCTCCGCTCGCAGCAACCTCAACCCACAAAGGACGTCGTCGTCTTGGGCGTCGTCCCTCGAAAGGTGACCCGCTTGATGGCGCCAAATCGTGACCTTCTTCAAAAGGTCGTCTCCCTCTTTTAGGGAAAGGCGCCATTTGTCTAACTGGACAGACGTCGCCTCTCTCATATCCTCGCACAGCTCTTTCACCTTTCGCCGCGTCTCTTCCATAAATGACTCAAAATTCCGCCACAATTTTGAGCATTTGGAATCGGATTCCATGGACAATTCGTCCATGGATCGCCTTGTCCGCTCGTTCCTCATACGGACCAGGATTTCGAAATCCCGGAGGTCCTCCTCCAGGGTGGGGCCGTTCAGTTTCTCCTTCGACGCCTCCTCCCTCACGAACAACGGCCGAGGGGGGCACTGCTGGGGAGAGGCGGTCTCGTGATCAACGTAACACGCGTCACAGAAGCACATGTTGCACCGGCCGCAGAAGGCGTCCTTCTGTTTGCGGTGCAGTCGACACTCGTCCGACGTCATGACCACCACGGCCTCCGCCCTCGACATGCCGCCAATGTCAATGGTTTGGTGTTCCTGTTGCAAATTCTTGTGGCATCTCCAACAATCTATGCACAATAAATGTTGGCAATCCGGGCACCAAATATGGCCGGTCGATTCGATGCCGTCAAGATCTAAACACCAGTCACACAACAATTCCGCAGCTTCAAGGCGTTGGCGCCTTACAGTCTTCTCCAAAAACGGTGAAAGTCTCAAATGATCACGTGTCCCCACGGGGGCGTGGCACAGGGGACATTCCACGTCGTCTTGTGTTGCTGCCTGGAATTGATGATCCAGACAACATGTCCGACACAAAGAATGAAGACATGGCAATGTCTTCGAGAATAATCCCAAAAGTTGGTCGCAATTCGAACAAAGGAATTTCTCTTCATTCATCGACGCCATCTTGAAATTTTCTTTAAAAAAATCTGAAAAGAAAAAAATAAAGAAATTTTAAAAATCCGAAAAAAATCAAAAAATAATTAAATAAATAAATCGATTTCCTTAAAAAGAAAGAAAAATCTAAAATCACAAAAGAATTTCAATAGGAGAGGAGAAAAGTGAATGAATATTAGAGAGAGTGAAGAGAGAGTGAGGTTAACAAGGAAGAAGGGAGGGGTAGAGCAATTCGATAAACGGTAAGAAAGAAAGAGTAAAAGAAACAAAGAGAGGGGAGGAGAGAGTGGTAAACGGGAAAGAAAAGGAGGGGTAGAGCTATTCGAAAAAGAGAAAGAAAGAAAGGGTAAAAAAAAAACAAAGAGAGGGGAAGAGAGAGTGGTTAACAAGGAAGAAAGGCAGGGGTAGAGCTATTCGATAAAAGGAAAGAAAGTGTAAAAGAAACAAAGGGAGGGGAGGAGAGAGTGGTAAACGAGGAAGAAAGAGAGGTGTAGAGCAATTCGATAGATGAAAAAGAAAGGGTAAAAAAAAGGAAAGAGAAGGAAGGAGAGAGTGGTCATCAATGGAGAAAAGGAGGGGTAGAGCAATTCGATAAACGGAAAGAAAAAAAGGGTAAACGAAAAAAAGAGAGGGGAGGAGAGAGTGGTTATGAAAGAAGAAAAGGAGAGAAAAAGGGTAAAAGAAGGTTTTATATATATATATATATATACATATATATATATATATATATATATATAAACAAGTAGAAGGTAGATTTTTTAGCGCGTATAAACACAAGCCCAATAGCTTATATATATATATATATATATATATATATATATATATAAGCTATTGGGCTTGTGTATATATATATATATATATATATATATATATATATATATATATAAGCTATTGGGCTTGTGTTTATACGCGCTAAAAAGTCTACCTTCTTCTACCGGACGCTCGTCGCCTGGGGGGTAGAATCGTCGACTGACGCCGATTCAGTCGGGTTTCTAATGCTGGGTTAAAAAGCGATCGGAGTCTAACCGTACTGATGAGCTGGGATAAAGCGAAACAGATCTGTCTGCGGATATCTTTCTTTTTCTCTCCTTATATATATATATATATATATATCGAGGCAGCAAGTAATTTTCTAAACATATGCCTTTAAATATAAGTGACAATGAATGTCTATTATGTTTAATCATAAAATTCTCCAACATTTGGATAATTATTGATTTTCTTCTAAACTTTCGGCTCACATGAGCCATCTTCAGAGAGGTTGTTTAAACTGAAATATTATAAAATCCACCATCACCGACGATCTTATTTTGTGTTGACATAAAACTCCGCTTGGCAACGGCAATAGTTACCAACAATATTAAACGCAGTTCTTACGTTTGCGATGCGGTTTTATAATGTCACACCGCGTGATAGCGCGAAATGACAACAAAACCATGTAGTCAAATGCAATGTAATATGTTATTTCCGGATTTAAAGTTGATTTTATTGAGTGTTGGTTGATGACATGTAAGTCTACGGGAGAGCGTGGTTGTAGTAAAACCAATATATGTACTAGGTTTTTGATTAGTATCAGAGATGCAATCTCTGAATGGACATGTAAATTGGTACACTACATTGGTTTTTTGTAGAGAATTTAGTTTAGTGCTTGTTGGGTTATTATAAACTATGAGGTCAATTGTTTTAAACTTTTTATAATATATAATGAGTTTAATTTGATTATTACTTTCCACTGGTTTAATATTTCTACGTATTATGTTTTTGAGAGTTTTTTATTTTGTTTATAATTATTATGTATTTGGTTGCAATAGTATAAGTTAATAGTGTTAAGTTTATTTTGATGTAAAACATTATTATTAATATTATCATCATTGTTAGAGATATTGTTAATTTTTTTGAGATACATTTTAATTTGTTGATCAATAACGGAGTTAGGAAATCCATTATTGACTAGTGTTTGCTTAATGTTGTGTAATTCTTTATAAAATATAGATTTGGAAGAAGATATCATTTGTGTCCGTTGAAGTAAGTTTTTTATAACAGCTAACTTATATCGTTGGGGGCATTCACTATTATAATTAAGAAGACACAAATTTATGCTAGTTGGTTTCCTATATAGAGAAGTAGTAAATTTATGTGTGCTAGAATCAATGAATACATCAAGGAATGGGAGGTTGTTATTAATATTAAGTTCTAATGCAAATTTGAGGACGGAGTGACTTTCAAATTTGTTTTTAAGATATTTAATTTGATCGATATTCTTAGCTAAAACAAAGATGTCATCTATATATCTTACATATATAGAGGGTTTATTGTTGTCATTATTTTATTTTCTAGATTTGCCACATAATAATTAGAAAAGAGGGGACCAAAAGGAGATCCCATCGCAATACCATCTATTTGTGTATAAATATTGCCTAAGGGATCGTGAAAGGGTACTTGTGTGGTGCATGCTAATAATAGTTTTTTTTTAATATAGTGGGTTTAATTTGCAACATTAAGCAAACACTAGTCAATAATGGATTTCCTAACTCCGTTATTGATCAACAAATTAAAATGTATCTAAAAAAAATAACAATAGCTCTAACAATAATGATAATATTAATAATAATGGTTTACATCAAAATAAACATAACACTATTAACTTATACTATTGCAACCAAATACATAATAATTATAAACAAGATGAAAAAACTCTCAAAAACATAATACGTAGAAATGTTAAACCAGTGGAAAGTAATAATCAAATTAAACTTATTATATATTATAAAAAGTTTAAAACAATTGACCTCATAGTCTATAATAACCCAACAAGCACTAAACTTAATTCTCTACAAAAAACCAATGTAGGGTACCAATTTACATGCTCAATCAGAGATTGCATCTCTGATACTAATCAAAAACCTAGTACATATATTGGTTTTACTACAACCACGCTCTCCCGTAGACTTACATGTCATCTTTCTGATCAGAGTACTATTAAACAACATTTCTCTGAAAAACATAAACACGTAAGTAATATCAGACAGATTTTGGTTAACAATACGGTGATCCTTACTCATACACACAGTAAGAGGAACCTGCAGATATTGGAGGCCATGTACATCAAATCTAAACAACCAACACGCATTTGACTACATGGTTTTGTTGTCATCTCGCACTTTCCCGCGGTGTGACGTCATAAAACCGCATCGCAAACTTAAGAACTGCGTTTATTATTTTTGGTAACTATTGCCGTTGCCAAGCGGAGTTTTATGTCAAACAAAAATAAAATCGTAGGTGAGGGTGGATTTTATAATATTTCAGTTTAAACAACCTCTGAAGATGGCTCATGTGAGCCGAAAGCTTAGAAGAAAACCAATAAATAATTATCCAAATGTTGGAGAATTTTTGTCTTCATTTTCAACTGAAATTAAAGCAAAAATACGACGTTTAGAACGGCTCATGATTAAACATAATAGACATTCATTGTCTCTTATATTTAACGGCATATGTTTAGAATATATATATATATATATATATATATATATATATATATATATATATATATTCATCCGCAGACAGATCTGTTTCGCTATACAAACGATCATTCCTCTTTATAATTGATTAAATTTATATATATATTAATTTTATAATCTTTAGACTGATATCATCTGCTTATTAAACCGACAGACAGAAAAGTTGTCTGAAAGTAAAAGAAAAAGATTTTCTTCTTTTATAGACAGACCGTCCGATAGATTGATAGATAGACAGACTGATATAGAAATTGTTTATTTTGACATTTTTTAGACAAAATTAAGGAAGAAAATTTTGTCTGAAAGAGAAAATGTTTTTTATCTTACAGATAGATAGATAGATAGATAGATAGATAGATAGATAGATTATGTATTATAAAATGGTAGAAAAAATAATAAATATTTTTTTTTATTATATAATAGGTTCTTTCCTGATTTTAATGACCTTGTGCCAGAATATATCTTTACGTGTCTGTCAAATATGAATTTATTGTCTGCTTACTGAATGTTTTTTTTCATAAAAAATGAAAAAATTAGACAGACAGATAAATTGAAAAAGACAAAAAAAAAAAAGATCAATTTCATAAAAAGATGACCCCCAATTGTGATTTTGAATTTTTGCCTGAATTTAAAGCCAGACAAGTAAATCAAAAATGAAGACAGACAGACAAATTAGGGCGTGGTTGTTTGTTTCCTGAAACTAGAGGAAATAATTCTGATTAATTGTCTTTTCTGTCGGGGATGAAATGATTGAAAAATAAGAAGGGAAAGAAGATTGGATGATTTGGAAATGGAGAAAATTCTTACTTACATTTGATTTGAATTTTTCACTTTGGGTGAAAATTGGTTTTCGTCAAAATACGAGAGCGAATAAAAGTTGAAGCTTCGTCTTTGAATTCTGGCGAAGAGACTGGAAATCCTTTTAAGGATTGGACGGATGACGTCATCGGAATAGAAGGCATTTCATTGGGCGAGAGTTTTATCACGTGGGGAAGAGAGAAGAGAGAGAGAAAACATGTAAAGATAGAGAGAGGGGCAAATTCTTTTACTCTCTTATTGGGCGAGAGTTTTGGATTATAAGGCATTTCATTGGGCGAAAGTTTTATCACGTGGGGAAGAGAGAAGAGAGAGAGGAAACATGTAAAGATAGAGAGAGGGGCAAATTCTCTTACATAAAAAAGAGGACAGAGAGAGAGAAAGAGAGGTAGGGAGAGAGATAAAGAAAGTGAGAGAGTAAGTCAGAGAGAAAAAAAAAGAGAGGGATGTTCAAAACTAATTCCTCGATGCGGGCAATGATGTCTAAGTACAAATGGCAACAAAGATGAGGACAATAGTCCGAATAATATAAATACTGTAAATAATACCTCATCTCAAAAACATAATGAAATACTAGATAGATAGATAGATAGATAGATAGATAGATAGATAATGAACAGACTGAGATAGATAGATAGATAGATAGATAGATAGATAGATAGATAGATAGATAGATAATGAACAGACTGAGATAGATAGATAGATAGATAGATAGATAGATAGATAGATAGATAGATAGATAGATAGATAAATTTAGGCTAGTATCCATGAAATAGAACCAAAATTGAAGTTCAAAGAAAGCATTTAAATTATTTAAAATATCTTTGTCGGATTTTTTGTTTTTAATTCGTGGTGGTACGTATAATTCTATAAGAAACAAACAAGTGATCAAATATTAATTACTAAAAATTTATTAAGTTTTAATTTTTGAAAGTTGAGTTTATTTAATCGGGATTAAAATCCTGGGTAACATTGGCTTATATTTCAAATAGAAAACTAAAAATAATTTATAAGTATTTTCATAATTGCAGAAAAAAGTGAAAGTTGTTTTTGTCGGCGAAATTCTGAAAAATAAATACTTAAGTCAATTTTAAATAATTATAAACCTCCCGACATTGATTTTTGCAAAAATACTCTTAAAAAGGTGAAACATTAAATCGTGGGAAAAAGAAAAAGAGTCTAATTTCTTATCTGCTTGTTATGCAGTGTTAGAGACACGTAAGACAGTAAACCCGAGCAAAACTGTGAGTTTTCGGTCAAATGTAGATCAAGTGTGGGTCGGAATCCGACAGAATGATAAGATAGATTAAATCAAATGTGTACAGTCCTTATCGTCTGTTTTTAGTTGTGTATAAAGAGTGTTGAGATAATTTCGTTGGTAAAATGCAAGTGTCTGGGGATTTCTTATCTCGAATTGTTACTATCTATCTATCTATCTATCTATCTATCTATCTATCTATCTATCTATCTATCTATCTATCTATCTATCTATCTCAGTCTGTCTGTCTCAGTCTAAGAAATCTTTAATAATTCATATTTACTTGTTTGTTTTACTTTTAATTATGAAATTACATTTGATTTTTTTTAGCTTTCAATTTAACATATAAGTTAATATTTCACAGGATTTTTATTCTGATTAAATCTCAGCTTCCAAAAATTAAAACTTAATAAACCTTTACTGATTAATTTTTAACTGTTTGTTTCCTTCTTATAGATGTGGCACAAGGCCGAAAATATGGAGCACTCAGTGAGGAACTTATATGTATATATATATATATATATATATATAATGGACTTATATGACTATGTATACTTATATATATATATATATATATATATATATATATATATATATGTGTGTGTGTGTGTGTGTGTGTGTGTGTGTGTGTGTTTTGGAGTGTATATATACTTATATGTTTGTAAGTGTGAGAGAAAGAGGGAGGAAAAGACAGAAAAAGAATTAAATATATATAGAGAGATATACATATATCTAGACACACATCTATAAGGGTGTGTCCAAATTTGTACTTTTCTGCTGGTCAAGTTTTTGAAGACCTGTTTTCGGCAAGAAAATTGTTGTCTGCGTAACCAGTGAAGAAAATGTATGTCATCGAATGTCCATGGCTGTCATAGTTAAATATTAATTGTTAATGAGCAGAATAATTAATCAGAATTATGCTAATTACTACATTTGTATCAGTTAATAAAAAAATCAAGGGAATGATAGTTTCTTTTTTGTTTATAAATTTGATTTATTAAAGACTCTATTGGCGTAAGAAAAAAAAGATTTTTTCAGAAAAATAATGTATTTTTACAAAAATTGTTTTCATTTTTTAAATTTAAATTATAATAATATTCATTATTTATTTGTGAGAATTTAACTTTTTTTCTTTATCTCTTTCTTTCTTTCTTTCTTTCTTTCTCCCTCTCTCTTTTCATTTTTTTTAGTTTCATTCTGCCACATAAGAGAGTAAAAGAATTCGCCCCTCTCTGATCGTTATATGTTTTCTCTCTCGCTTCTCTCCTCCCCACGTGATAAAACTTTCGCCCAATGAAATGCCTTATATTCCGATGACGTCATCCGTCCAATCCTTAAAAGGATTTCCAGTCTCTTCGCCAGAATTCAAAGACGAAAGTGAAAAATTCAAATCAAATGTAAGTAAGAATTTTCTCCATTTCCAAATCATCCAATCTTCTTTCCCTTCTTATTTTTCAATCATTTCATCCCCGACAGAAAAGACAATTAATCAGAATTATTTCCTCTAGTTTCAGGAAACAAACAACCACGCCCTAATTTGTCTGTCTGTCTTCATTTTTGATTTACTTGTCTGGCTTTAAATTCAGGCAAAAATTCAAAATCACAATTAATTTGTTTATGATACTTCCTTAATCTATCTATCTATCTATCTATCTATCTATCTATCTATCTATCTATCTATCTATCTATCAGGAAAAAAATTTCCTCTTTCAGACAAAATTTTCTTCCTTAATTTTGTGTAAAAAATGTGAAAATAAACAATTTCTATATCAGTCTGTCTATCTATCAATCTATCGGACGGTCTGTCTATAAAAGAAGAAAATCTTTTTCTTTTACTTTCAGACAACTTTTCTGTCTGTCGGTTTAATAAGCAGACGATATCAGTCTAAAGAATATATAATTCATATACATAATTATTAATTAATTAATATAATATTAATTAATTAATAAAAAAAGAAAGGATCGTAATATATATATATATATATATATATATATATATATAAACACACACACACATATATATATATATATATATTAATAGAATAGAAATTACAAAAAGCGTCATATATATATGAATATATATATATGACGATATTTGTAGCTTCTATTGACCTTGTGCCACACTAAGCTATGATGAGAGAATTAAAAAAAAGATTATCTTTTGTTTCTATAACCAATCTTTCCTCCTCCCTTTCTTTCTTTCTTTCTTTCTTTCTTTCTTTCTTTCTTTTCCGTTTATTGAATTGCTCTTCTCTTTCCCTTTTATCCTCTCACTCTCTCTGGGATTTCATTCACCTTTTTTCCCCATTCATCTCCCTTTTTATTGCGATTTTAGATGCCAACTTTTTTGATGGAGGAAACTTTTTATTCTTCAATGAAAATTTTTGCTACTTTTTTTTCTATTTCGGACTTTTTATTTATTTATTTATTTTTTTCTTTTCAGATTTTGTGAAGAAAATTTCAAGATGGCGTCGATGAATGAAGAGAAATTTCCTTGTTCGAATTGCGACCAATTTCTGGAATTGTCCTCGAAGACATTGCCATGTCTTCATTCTTTGTGTCTGTCATGTCTAGATAACCAATTTCGAGCAGCGACACAGGACGATGTGAAATGTCCCCAGTGCTACGCCCCCGTGGGAACACGTGATCATTTGATACTTTCACCATTTTTGGAGAAGACTGTGACGCGCCAACACGTGGAATTAACCAAATTGTGCTGCAACTGGTGTTTGGCTGCTGACGACAACAAATCGACTGGCCAGATTTGGTGCCAGGATTGCAAGAAACATTTCTGCCAGAAATGCAAAAGAAAACACAGTCAGTTCAAACCAGAACACAAACCCAGAGACGTGGGCGACATGTCGACGGTGGAGGCCGTGGGGGTCGTGAGGTCGGACGAGTGTCGCCTGCACTGCAAACCGAAGGACGCCTTTTGTGATCGGTGCAACGTGTGTTTCTGTGACGCGTGTTACGTTGATCACGTGACCGCCTCCCCCAAGTGTTCCCCCAAGCCTTTGTCTGTGAGGAAGGAGGCATCGAAGGAGAAAATTCGCAGCCCCACCCTAGAGGAGGAACTCGAGGATTTCGAAAACCGGGTCAGGGTGAGGAACATGGAGACGAGGCAATCCATTGCAAAACTGCCAACGGATTGAGACGCGAAATGTTCCGAAATATGGGATGAGTTTGAGGCGTTGTTTGAAGAGTCACGTGACCGGCTTGGTGAGCTGTGCAATAATATGAGAGAGGCGACGTCCGTCCAGCTAGAAAAATGGCGGTTCTCTCAAAAGGAAAACGATGACCTTTTGAAGAAGGTCAAGATTTGGCGCCGTCAAGCGTGTGTGGGTTGAGGTTGCTGAGAGCGGAGCTTAGATCGCGGCTCCCACAATCGTTTGTCCCCCACGAAAAAGCGGAATTGACGGTGACATTCCCAAAATGTTGTCACGATTCCCTGGAGTCTTTGAGAAAAGAAGTAATTGAATTGACGACAGCCGAAACATCCGGGTATTTCCAGCCCGGAAAGCTGTTCGACTATATGAGTGAACTACAAAAAGAATACCGTCTGCGGGATTCGAACCTGGAGAGTATTTTCTCGATTCTCGCCACCGACGAAGACAATCATGTCTTTGTCTGCGATTTTCTCGACGATTCGGTGAAAGAATTCGATCATTCTGGGGAATTGGTTGGCCGATGTGAATTGACGGACGGAGAAAAGGAATTCCGACCCACGGACATTTGTCGTCTTTCCGATGACATTTTCGTCGTTTGTTGACCTGGGGGGTCCGCTCTTGGGGGAAGACTTTTCATTTTGGGGAGGAAAAAACACCCCCCAATTTTAGAAATAGTAAAAATAATTGACACCAAAAAAAGGCAATTTTATTCATTGTGTCAATTTAACCGACAAATTTTCGCCTGTGACGAGGAATTTAAAGAAATTGTTTGTTTTTCGGAAAGAGGAGAAAAAATGAAAAAAATCCGCCTTGGGTGGTCGTCGGGGAAGGGTGAGGGTTATCGCCCCCTCCTTCGTGCCGATCCCACGACTGGGAATTTGTGGGGATCGAGGGGAGGAATGTCGGAAATTTGTCTTTTTAACCAAAATGGAGAAATTCTCAAAAAGATGAAAATGAAAGAAAAAATTTCCGATTTTCGTGCAAATAAATTTGGATGTTTTTTTTATTCTAACAAAGAAGGAATTTTTTCTGTTTTGCCGGAAAAGGATCCGTACAAATTTCCGGCCAGATCTCAACATTTTCCGAAGATTTTTATTTTGCCCTCAAAATTGTTTGTTTCTTTTAAAAACGATGGAAATTTTTTCATAAAAACTTACAAAATGTATTAAAAGTTAGAGAAAAACATTTTCAGTTTAATTTTTAAAATATGTTTTCATATAAATATAACATTTGCAAAATTAAAAAAAGATTATTTTTTTTTATATTTTTATATTTGAAAATAAAATTAATTTTATTTCAATTTATTTTACTGTTGTTTTTTATTTTTATTTTTGAGAGTTTTTCGATGATTTGACAATATGAGTCGAAGTAAATAATGTAGAAAAATATCAAAATATGAGTGAAGGTCAAAATGATGATGAAAAAAAAAGTCTTTTTTTTTTTTATTGATTTCATTTTTCAACAGTTAACAATGAGTGAAGGCAAAAAATTATCGATAGTTTTTTTTTTTCTTTCTTTTCCTCCATATTTTTTTTTCTTTCTTCTTCACGAATTCCAAACGTTTTCGTTTCCCGGGGTCAAGGGTTAATTTTCTGAAATTTGTCTTCATTTTCTTTTCCTCGCACTTTAGCCCTTTTTATTTCTTCACTGTATCCTTGGGAAAAGGCATGAACTCATCTCGTCCCTGCAAATGTAAAAGTGCCTTGAACGGTAACGGGAAACCACTCTCCTATGACAGAAGAGACTGTGAAGGGCCATAATCACCGACACTTTGAATAGAAGTGTAGGTTGGAATTAAAGGGTGCGGTATGACTATGAACAATTAAAAAAATAAAACTCCTTCTTTTCTTGAACACATTTTCTCCCCTCACTTCCCCCTTTTTATCTTTTCCTTCCTTTCTCTCTCTCTCTCTCTCTCTCTCTCTCTCTCTCTCTCTCTCTCTTTCGTTTTCCTTTTTTCTTCTTTTGAAAGAATGATAAAGAGAGAGAATGTGAAAGCACTCAAACTCAGCATTCAAGAGTCGCTTACCTCCACTCATTCGCCCCCCCCCAACAAAACAGCCGAGCATCGATGATAAAAGGCCCTAAAATAATAAAAACAATGTTTTATCCTTAAAATGTTTGTTGTTATTAAGAGAAAATATCAAAATTTGTTGTTTGTGGATTATGGTTGGTCGGAGGGGAGCTTTGATCACGGTTCCCACAAAAGTTTGCTCCGTCTGAGAAAACGGAATCGTTGGTGATATTTCCAAACTCGTGTCACGAATCCCTGGAGTCACTGAGAAAAGAAATAATTGAGTTGACGACGGTCGGGACATCCGGGAATTTCCAGCTCGAAAGAGAATATCGGCTGCGGGGTTCGAACCTATGGAGTATTGACACGATTTTTTTCACCGACGAAGACGATCATATCTTTATCTGCGATTGGAACGACGATTCGCTGTAAGAATTCCATGAGTCTGTGGAATTGGTTGGCCAATGTCACTTGATGAACGGATGGAAGGGATTCCGACCCACGGACATTTGCCGATTTTCCGGTGACATTTTCGTCGTTTGTTATCCTCGGGGTGCGTTGAGTTGGGAAGTCTTTTCTTTTTAGAGCGAAAAGAACTGAACCCTGAGGTTTTGAAAACCAAAATAATAATTGACACAAAAGAAAAACATTTTTTTTTCTTTGTTCCAATTTGACTGAAAATTTTTTCGCTTATTGTCTGGAAGTTTGGGGAAATTGTTTGTTTTTCTGAAACCGGAGATCAAAAGAAAAGAACTCGCCTTGGTGGGTCGCCGGGTCAGGGTGACGATTATTATTACCCCCTCCGTTGTGCCGATCCTCCGTCTACGACTCGGAATTTGCGGAGGTGAAATGAAAGAATATCGGAATTTTTTTTTTTAGTCAAAATGGAGAAATTCTTCAAGAGATGTAAATTAAAGAAACTATTTCTGATTTTCGTCCAAATAAATTTGGAAATTATTTAATCCTTCGAACACGTTCAAAATTTCAGTGAAAAATGTTTTTGTTCGTCAGCAATTCACCCAATGTTTACTGTTTTTATAGAAAATCTTGGTAAAAATATAACAATTAATTGATTTTAATTTTTTTACATTTGTTACCACCCCACCATTTTATCAAGACAATTTAAGTACATCATGAATATTACGGAATTTCTTCTGCTTTTAGTTTGCTAAGTCTTCTGAATTTCTTTTATTTAAAGCAATTTAAGGGTCGATTTCTCCAGTCGAATTCTCCTAGAATCAGGTGACACTCCAGAGGTGGTCAATGAAGATAAATATGATGGACAGTTTGGGAAAATTCTAGGGATAGCATCATCCTGAAAGTATGGTTTTAAAGTCTAACAGTAAAGGTTTATTTCAAGACATTACATTTCAAAGACACTAAACCAAAGGTAATCCGAATTAAAATTCAAATTAATTACGTTTTTAAATAATCATTTGAAGTATTTTAAAAATATTAGCACGTTATTTCATTTCTCATCTATCTATCTATCTATCTATCTATCTATCTATCTATCTATCTATCTATCTGTCTGTCTGTTCATACATATCTATCTATCTATCTATCTATCTATCTATCTGTCTGTCTGTCTATCTGTCTGTCTGTCTGTCTGTTCATACATATCTATCTATCTATCTATCTATCTATCTATCTATCTATCTATCTATCTAAGAATTCATATTTACTTGTTTTTTTATTTTTAATTATGAAATTACATTTGAATTTTTTTAGCTTTCAATTTAACATATAAGTTAATATTTCACAGGATTTTTATTCTGATTAAATCGCAGCTTCCAAAAATTTATTATATGCATCACATCAAATCCCCATATCCAAAAATCAGTCTGTCTCTTGTAATTGAATCTGATTGTACATGTGTTTTGTAGAGATGTGGAAATGAATACAATAGGAAACTATAAGGTTTCTTAAAATCTAACCGACCAAAATACTCTTGAAATTCTGACAGAAAGTACGAAGAAAATTGACACGGAACAACAGCAAACCAAACCTCCAAATATGATTTTTATATTCAAATTGGTAATGTCATTGCTGCTATTGGTGCAAGAAGATTCAAACAAATATTTTAATTCAATCAAATTTATGAGCAGCTTGACACTGAATTAATTTGAGTTTTAAAAAAAAATGATATTTTCTTCATTGTTATATAACTGCTCCCCTAAAGGGTACAGATTAAGAAAAAGCAAAAATATAATTTTACCAAGCCATTCAATCATTAAAAGACTAACCTTATCAGCACATATAAATCCTTTGAGTGAGCAACATAACAATTTTCTTATGCATATTAAAATTAAATTTAAGTTACCAGAAGGACACCACAGTGTTTTGACTTGTTGATGAAATTCATCTAAATTCTTATTTTGATTATGAGGTTGGTAATATTGTTGGCTTATCTGACAACAACAATGAAGTTGTAACAAGTGCATTTGCCTTTAAGATTAGCAGTGTGTTCTCACAATATAAAGATGTTGAGCATGTTATGCTAAATGTCTTAAAACTGAGAATTTATTTGATATTGATAACAATATAATAATTAGATTTGAGGAGATAGGCATTCAAGTATTATCAATCATAACAAATAATAATGCTATAAATAAAAAAGCTATATTTTTCTTTTGCAGTCCCCTAAAGCGTTCCATTGTATATCCACACCCAGTTATATATTCTCAACCTCTTATTTTCCTATTCGACTCAGTCTATATATTAAAATGGATTAGAAGCAACTGGTTTGGTCAAAAATATGCAAGTAAATGCATGCTGTTCCCAACATTTTGTCACAATGAAAATCATGAATCAGATAGAATCCAAAGTGCCCCATTTTGTAACTTACAGAAGCTTCATGCTCTGGAATCTCAGTTAGTTTTGAAATATTGTTATAAATTGACCTCAAAGGCATTTTCTCCTTCTAATCTTGAAAGGTAAAATGGTAATTTAGTTCTTCAAATATTTAATAAGTACACTATTCCGGGATTATTGACCTGATGAAAAACAGAAATGTTTGCCTAATTTTGCAGAATATATAAACATATTCTATATTTAGTGGAC
Organism: Ascarosepion bandense; assembly: GCA_037127315.1. Classification (NCBI taxonomy): domain Eukaryota; kingdom Metazoa; phylum Mollusca; class Cephalopoda; order Sepiida; family Sepiidae; genus Ascarosepion; species Ascarosepion bandense. Next base: position 46,150 of record JBBBDQ010002279.1, read on the forward strand.
AATAATGAATGTAAAAACACCATTTAAATGTTGTCGGCTTAGAAATAAATACTGTAATCCACTTAGAGTAAATGAAGAACATTTAAAATTTCTCTCACTCTTCAGTGACTGGTTAGAATCTTGGAATAGCATCTCTGGAGGAAATGGCAAATTAACAAGAGAAACTTTGACTGCTTTACATCATCACAACCTTTGCATTTCTAGAAGTGACCAAGTATTGCAAAGAAGAATCCATCAACCAATCAACGAGCGAGATTTGGGGAAACTTAAGGAAGCTTTTGTGAGCCACTTCACCCAAAAGTGTACAAATTTGATTACTTAAAGATAAAGCGATTCCAAAATTGTCGCATTAGTGCGATTTGTAAATTGCCCGTAGAAAATGTATTAGTGATTAATTAGCCAATGATCGTTTGGCATTATACATGTGATTTTGTGTTGGTATGTATATGTTCGTGCGTAAGTTGGTTCGCCCACCATCTTCCGTTTACTTGAACCCCGTTCCTGTGAGGTTTTTCCCTCGATCCATCTTGCACTTTTATAAATCTTTATCGCTCTCTGTAGACTTCAACAATTCAGCACAGTTTTATTAACAATTGAGTATTTTTATGTATGTATTTCTGCATGAATATTTATTAATTTGTGTGTGAGTGCGTGAGTGTGTGTGTGTGTGTGAGTGTGTGAGTGAGTGTGTGTGTGTGTGTATGTGTATGTGTGTGTGAGAGAGAGAGAGAGAGAGAGAGAGAGCTTAAGAAGCCCGTGAAGTCCTGTCAATAGTTGCCATTCGCCAAAAATCAAGAAGCCAATTAAAGGGCGAATAAAGGAATAAAGGATGTGCGTTGTGGTGCAGTGGATATCGGCTTGGAATTAAAAATCAAGAAGCCGTGTTCAAATTCCAGTTGAATTTCTTGCATTCAATTACGCGCAAATAACCTTAGGAAAGGTATTAATCCGTTTCTTCCCTCCACTTATGAGTTATTTAACAAGACAGATTGGGTTCTGTAGCCTTGGCTGTCAACCAGTCTACCGCAGAAAGTAATGGCAACCTACTTCTGGAATAATTATCTACCCAATCAGTCATCTCTCTTTTGAGACATGATCGCCCAAGCGTGTATCACGTATGGCATTTAACAGATTAAAAGGAAAAAATTCAAAGGGAAGTAACTCTTAAATGCTGAGTTATCTCCCATTGTCTTTCTATTTGGCATAAAAAAGAAGAAAGTGATGAGGACAAAGAAGGTCCGGGAAAAACTCGATTTATTTTCTTTATTGTTAATTATTTTATCGCACACTTTCATTCCAACCTAGCCTTCTATTTTGGTCGATGATTATGGCTCTCCACAATGTCTTCTTTCATAAGGGAATGGTTTCCCGTTGCCTGGCTGCCATTCAAGACACTTTTACACTTGCAAGGACGAGATGGATTCATGCCTTTTCCCAGTGCAAAAAAGAAAATGGCTAAAGTGCTCGGAATAAAAGAAAACATTTCGATTATTGAAAAAAAAAAGACAAATTTAAATTAAACCCTCCCCACCCACTTCCGAAACAAGAAAAGCAAAAAACAAAAACAAAAAAAAACAAAAAACTTTTTAACCGTGAAAAAGAAAGATATGGAGAAAATGAAAAAATCTTTCGACGGTTTTTGCCTTCACTCATATTGCTAACAGGTGAAAAATGAAATCAATTCTTATGTTATTGTTAATCATTAATGATAAGAGAAATAGATAACATTTCTTATTCAGAATATACCTTAATATATTTTATTCCTAAAATCAATGAAGTTTCGAGAGATATCGACCTACAAATAGAGAGACAGACACAGACAGACTGAGATGTAAAGTTTTCGTTTGGCATTTTTCACAAAAAATGATTCGCTATCCAATATGGCATTGAATACTGGACCTTCTCAAAGACTAAGGAATGATTGAAACAAGCAAAATGTGGTTCTACAGAAGAATGCTGAGAATGCCATGGACCGAAACATATACCTCATGTTTTATTGGCCTTGTGCCATACTATATATTACGTGTGTGTTATGTCAAATAATAGTAGATGGCAGCAGATTATAATCCGCTTATTTAACAGACGCGTAAAATATGAAGACTTTCGAATTTCCTTCACTAATCCTAGTTTAGTATGGCACAAGGCAAATAGAAGCATGGATGTTCGTAATAAACGTAATGATGAGCTGTGATACAGCGGAACAGATCTGTGTGCGGATGACAATATATATATATATATATATATATAGTCATCCACAGACACATCTGTTTCGCTGTATCACAGCTCATCAGTACGGTTTGACATCCGATTGCTTCTAGCCAGGATTGAAACCCGACCGAATTGGCATCAGTCAGTCGGTGATTCTAGTTATGGGCGCTCTGTAGAGGAAGGCGAACTTTAGCGTGTTATATACAATGTAAACATACGCCAGTAGCCGAGAGTGTTCAAATTCATTACTGAATAATGTCAGATTAAGTAAATTGCAAAAAGGTGTTTGAAAGGATTAAAAAATGTTAAAAATAATGGCAAAAGTTTTTGATTTTTTCTCTTAATAATAAAAGAAAAATTTAATGTTAAAATTTGTTTCTGTGAAATTTGGGAACTTTGTTTTTATTTGGGAGGGGCGAACGAGTGGGGGTAGCGACTTTTGAATTCTGCCCTTTCAATGCTTTCACGTTCTCTCTCTTTCTCTTTTCTTCGAAAGAAAAAAGTAAAGAAAAAGAAGAGATATAAGGAAAATAAAAAAAAAAAAAAGAAAACAGAAAAAAGGCACCAAACTTAATAAAAAATAAATTTTTTCCAACAATATTTTTATTATTAAAAGGAAAGATCAACGAAATTTTTATTTTGTAAATTTTTTTAATCATTTTTTTTCATCTTTTCTAACGCATCCAGTAAACTAATCCCCGACTTTATGGCCACCACAATATTCTATGTGTGTTGGCTTTCACTTAAATCGTTTTTTTTACATCTCACGTAATATAGAGTATGGCACAAGTCCAATAAAAAGGAGATCTGTCTTTTTGTAAACGTTTTTTATTTTTATTTTTAACTTATTAACTCCCGCCCCCCCCCCCCCAACATAATTTCGTGAAATATACGAAGGAAACGAAAGAAAAATGTGAAGGAAAAGAAAGAAAGAAAATACTAATAAAATGAAAGAAAATACAAATAAAAAGAAAGAAACAAAATAAAAACCTAATTTTTGTAATTTCTATAATATTTCTATAATCTGTAAAGTCTATTACAATGCCGTCTGGTCTAGCTGCTTTGTTTCTATTCAATTTGCCATTGCAGCTTCCACTTCAGATTTGAATATTTCCAGTTCGTCCTCATCTTTGTGTATTATCGGTTGCTCCCTCTTGCCATGGAAAAGATCTGTTATCGAAATTCCCATCATTGAATTAATTCCTCTTCCTCCAATACAATTGTTCCATCCTTGGACTTTATACATCCTGTTGAGGAGCAGGTTGTCGACCTGTCATTTCTCTTATTTCTTTATGCATGTCTGCTTTATTAGTCCTGCTCAATCTCTCTACTTCTGCACATTTGTTATTGCGCCATTCCTCTTTAGCCTGTCTGCATTTACTCCTTATTTACTTGTATAGTTTCCTGTATTCCATTCCATGTCTTGGCATTGTTTTCTGTCTCCTTTGAATCATGTCTAGTATCTCTTTAGTCATCCACTCGTTTTTTCCTTCTGTTTCTGATTTCTTTTGGGGCAATGTTGTTTGCTGTTGTCACTAGCGTTTCTTTCATTGAGTCCCATTTCGAGTTTCTTTTTCCAATTTGTTCTTCATATTTGTTTTTCATACTGTTAATGTATTCTGCAGGTTGAGGTCATTCACGAGCGTGTTGTATTGCAGTCTTAGTGCTGCAGTAGGCTTCCTCATTCTTCAGAGTTTCACCCTTAGTCTGAAGATGACTGGGAGATGGTCGCTTCCACAGTCGGCACTTGGATAGGTTTTGCATTGAACCACTGCATTTCTGTATCTCCTCTATATGATTATGTAGTCTATTTTGGTTTTTCGTGCTGCCTCCTGAGTTTTTCTCAATATCCATAGACATCGCGGGTGTTCTTGAAACCAGGTGTTATTACCTGGTCATTTGCTGTGCACCATTGGATCCATTTTTCTCCTCGTTCGTTGTGGATTCCTAATCCAAAGTTGCCGGTCGTCTCTCCTTCCCTCTAAGCAGAAACTTATTTACTAAACCATCAATCGATAATAATTCGTTGAAAAAAAAGGATAGAAACTTTGTTTTAAAAAAAAAGGAAGGGATTTCTGTTGCTTACGCTCGCCAAAATAGAAATAATATTAAAAAAGGCTTCGATTTACCTTAAATGTAGAGTTTTCTTATGTTTTCTATGAAATAACAAAGGTTTCTGAAAAGGCGTCGAAATTGAAATGAAATTTTTGGGGTTGACTCTCATCGGCGCTAATCGACTTTGCACAATATATTTTTTATATTGTAATGTTTTTTAATATAAGTTATATAAAAACACGCTCGTATTCGATTAAAATGCTATAGTAAAATTTCAAAACAATTGGTGCAGCCGTTTTCTAGATTAGCGGATAGTAACAAACGAACAAGTATATTTTTATTTATATAGATAAAATCCACGTTCTAATGAACACTAGCAATGTGTCAAGCGTTATATTTGAAGCAGGAAAAAATGTACAGTAATTTCTCGCAACACATTTTTTCGGTTACATCTGTTACCATAACTCACAAGATGACGTCAGATAGAGGTTGAAAGTACTTGGGTACATTAAGAAATGAATGAAAAGATCATCTGTCAACGTTACAGCTCATTTCTGACATCTTTTGTTTGTAATAAGCGAAAGATTATCCGTGAGTATGAACGGATTAAGATTAAGCAAACATAGTGTTTGCAATTTATTTAATCTGACATATTTAAAAGAAAATTTACGGCCTAAATACACAAATTTTAATATATATATATATTTATATAAATTGGTTGACTTTTTCGAACCGAAATTTCCAACGTGTTTGAAAGGATTAAAAAATGTTAAAAATAATGGCAACAATTTTTGATCTTTTCTCTTAATAATAAAAGAAAAATTTAATGATAATATTTGTTTCTGTTAAATTTGGGAACTTTGCTTTTATTTGGGAGGGGCGAACGAGTGGGGTTAGCGACTCTTTGAAAGAAAAGAGAAAAGGAAAAGAGAGAGAGAAAGAAAAGATAAAAAGAAAAAAGACCCCAAACTTAATACAAAAGATTTTTTTTCCATTAATATTTTTATTATTAAAAGGAAAGATCAACGAATTTTTTATTTTGTAAATGTCTTTAATATTTTCTAACGAGTACATTAAACCGATCCCCGATTTTATGGCCACCACAATATTCTATGTATGTTGGCTGTGACTTGCATCTTTTTTTTTTATATCTGAGGCACTCACGTAATATAGAGTATGGCACAAGGCCAATAAAAAGGAAGATCTGTCTTTTTTAAATCATTTTATTTTTATTTTGTTACTTATTAACTCCCGCCCCAACATAATTTCGTGATATTCCAAAATGACAATTCATTAATCGCACTACACATTATCACTGGCAAGGACGAGATGGGTTCATGCCTTTTCCAAATGACACAGTGGAGAAATAAAAATGACTGAAGTGCGAGGAAAAAAAAATGAAAACAAATTTCAGAAAATTAACCCCACGTCCCCCACCCGATAGTCATTCGAGAAAAAGAAAGAAACTACGAAAAAAAAAGAAAGAAAGAAAGAAAGAAAGAAAGAAAATACGAAGGAAACGAAAGAAACAAAAATAAAACCTGCCGTGAATTTTTTTTGCCTTCACTCATATTTCAAAATGAATTCAATTCTTTTGTCAACTATTGAGGGTCGAAGAAAAGGATGTAAAATTCTTTTTTCACGTGTCATTTTTGAAATTCACTCATATTACGAAACTCAATATTTTTCCACAATTATTTACCAAGACTCATATTGTCAAGTAATCGGAAAACTTTATCAAAAATTAAAATAAAATAAAAACAACAGAAAAATAAACTATTTTTTCAATATCAAAAAATATTTTCAAAAATAAAATTCAAAATATTTTCCTTTTTCATTTAATTAATTTTGAAAATTTTGATGAAGTTTCTTTCTTCGTTTTCAAAAGGAACAAACATCATCTGAGGTAATTCAGATTTGTTCGGAAATTTGTACTGAACTTTTTCCGGCAAAACCGAAAAAATTCTTCAGTAGTTAGAACCAAAAAAAATTTCCAAATTTATTTGGACGAAAATCGGCAAGTTTTTCTTTGATTTTCATCTTTTGGAGAAATTGATGGTCGGAGAAAAAAACGTAAAGAAAAAAAAGAAGATTTTTGGCAAAATTCTTTTTCATCAACAATTTTGACCTTCACTCATATTACGAAACTCCATATTTTTCTACAGTTATTTACTGCGAGTCATATTGTCAAATCATCGTAAAACTTTCTCAAAAATTAAAATAAAAACAACAGAAAAATAAATTTAAATAAAAGTAATTTTATTTTAAAAAAAAATTTTTTTTAAGTTTTGGAAATGTTTTATTTGGATTAAAAAATATTTTAAAAATTAAACTGAAAATGTTTTTCTCTTACTTTTAATACATTTTGTAAGTTTTTATGAAAAAATTTCCATCGTTTTTAAAAGAAACAAACAATTTTGAGGGCAAAATAAAAATCTTCGGAAAATGTTGAGATCTGGCCGGAAATTTGTACGGATCCTTTTCCGGCAAAACAGAAAAAATTCCTTCTTTGTTAGAATAAAAAATACATCCAAATTTATTTGCACGAAAATCGGAAATTCTTTCTTTCATTTTCATCTTTTTGAGAATTTCTCCATTTTGGTTAAAAAGACAAATTTCCGACATTCCTCCCCTCGATCCCCACAAATTCCCAGTCGTGGGATCGGCACGAAGGAGGGGGCGATAACCCTCACCCCTCCCCGACGACCACCCAAGGCGGATTTTTTTTCATTTTTTCTCCTCTTTCCGAAAAACAAACAATTTCTTTAAATTCCTCGTCACAGGCGAAAATTTGTCGGTTAAATTGACACAAAGAATAAAATTGCTTTTTTTTGGTGTCAATTATTTTTTCTATTTCTAAAAATGGGGGGTGTTTTTTTCTCCCCAAGATAAAAAGTCTTCCCCCAAGAGCGGACTCCCCAGGACAACAAACGACGAAAATGTCATCGGAAAGACGACAAATGTCCGTGGGTCGGAATTCCTCTTCTCCGTCCGTCAATTCACATCTGCCAACCAATTCCCCAGAATGATCGAATTCTTTCACCGAATCGTCAAGAAAATCGCAGACAAATACATGATCGTCTTCGTCAGTGGCGAGAATCGAGAAAATACTCTCCAGGTTCGAATCCCGCAGACGGTAATCTTTTTGGATCTCACTCAGATAGTCGAACAGCTTTCCGGGCTGTAAATACCCGGATGTCCCGACCGTCGTCAACTGGATTACTTCTTTTCTCAAAGACTCCAGGGAATCGTGACACCATTTTTGGAATGTCACCGTCAATTCCGCTTTTTCGTGGGGGACAAACGATTGTGGGAGCCGCGATCTAAGCTCCGCTCTCAGCAACCTCAACCCACAAAGGACGTCGTCGTCTTGGGCGTCGTCCCTCGAAAGATGACACGCTTGACGGCGCCAAATCTTGACCTTCTTCAAAAGGTCATCGCCTTCCTTTTGAGAGAACCGCCATTTTTCTAGCTGGACGGACGTCGCCTCTCTCATATCCTCGGACAGCTCACCAAGCCGGTCACGTGTCTCTTCAAACAACGCCTCAAACTCATCCCACATTTCGGAACATTTCGCGTCGCAATCCGTTGGCAGTTTTGCAATGGATTGCCTCGTCTCCATGTTCCTCATACTGACCCGGTTTTCGAAATCATCGAGTTCCTCCTCTAGGGTGGGGCTGCGCATTTTCTCCTTCGATGCCTCCTCTCTCACAGACAAAGGCTTGGGGGAACACTTGGGGGAGGCGGTTACGTGATCAACGTAACACGCGTCACAGAAACACACGTTGCACCGGTCGCAGAAAGCGTCCTTCGGTTTGCGGTGCAGTCGACACTCGTCCGACGTCATGACCCCCACAGACGCCACCCTCGACATGCCGCCCAGGTCACTGGTTTCGTGTTTGGGGACGAATATCTTGTGGCTTCTCCGGCATTTCTGGCATAAGGGTTTCCGGCAATCCAGGCACCAAATCTGGCCCGGAGATTCGGTGCCGTCAACTTCCAAACATAAGTTACACCACAATTTGGTTAATTTCACGTCTTGGCGCGTCATAGTCTTCTCCAAAAATGGTGAAAGTTTCAAATGATCACGTGTCCCCACGGGGGCATGGCACAGGGGACATTCCACGTCGTCTTGTGTCGCTGCTTGGAATTGATTATCCAGACATGTCAGACACAAAGAATGAAGACATGGCAATGTCTTCGAGGACAATTCCAAAAGTTGGTCGCAATTCGAACAAAGGAATTTCTCTTCATTCATCGACGCCATCTCGAAATTTTATTCACAAAATCTGAAAAGAAAAAACATAAAGAAATTTTAAAAACTCCGAAAAATCAAAAAATAATTAAATAAATAAATTGATTTCCTAAAAAACAAGGACAAATTTTCTAAAATCACAAATGAGGTTGAATAGGTGAGGAGAAGAGTGAATGAATATGAGAGAGAGTGAAGAGAGAGTTGTTAACAAGGAAGAAGGGAGGGGGAGAGCAGTTCGAGAAGCAGAAAGAAAGAAAGATTAAAAGAAAAAAGAGAGAGGATGAGAGAGTAATTACTGTAAATGAAACACAGAGAGAGAGAGAGAGAGAGAGAGAGAGAGAGAGAGGAGAAGAGAGTTGTTAAGAAAGCATTAAGGGAGAGGTAGAGCAATTCGATAAACAGAAAGAAAGAAAGGGTAAAAGAAACAAAGAGAGGGAAAGAGAGAGTGTTTAACAAGGACGAAAGGGGGGGAAAGAGCAATTCGATAAACGGAAAGAAAGAAAGGGTAAAAGAAATATGAATTTTATATTCTTTCGACTGATATTAAACCGACAGACAGAAAAGTTGTCTGAAAGTAAAAGAAAGGGATTTTCTTTTTTTATAGACAGACCGTCCGATAGATTGATAGATAGACAGACTGATATAGAAATTGTTTATTTTGACATTTTTTAGACAAAATTAAGGAAGAAAATTTTGTCTGAAAGAGAAAATGTCTTTTTTTTTCTGATAGATAGATAGATAGATAGATAGATAGATAGATAGATAGATAGATAGATAGATAGACAGACAGACAGACAGACAGATAGATAGATAGATAGATAGATAGATAGATAGATAGATAGATAGATAGATTAAGGAAGTATCATAAACAAATTAATTGTGATTTTGAATTTTTGCCTGAATTTAAAGCCAGACAAGTAAATCAAAAATGAAGACAGACAGACAAATTAGGGCGTGGTTGTTTGTTTCCTGAAACTAGAGGAAATAATTCTGATTAATTGTCTTTTCTGTCGGGGATGAAATGATTGAAAAATAAGAAGGGAAAGAAGATTGGATGATTTGGAAATGGAGAAAATTCTTACTTACATTTGATTTGAATTTTTCACTTTGGGTGAAAATTGGTTTTCGTCAAAATACGAGAGCGAATAAAAGTTGAAGCTTCGTCTTTGAATTCTGGCGAAGAGACTGGAAATCCTTTTAAGGATTGGACGGATGACGTCATCGGAATAGAAGGCATTTCATTGGGTGAGAGTTTTATCACGTGGGGAAGAGAGAAGCGAGAGAGAAAACATGTAACGAGAGAGAGAGAGGGGCGAATTCTCTTACTTAAAAGAGAGAGAGTGATAAAAAAGTGATATTTTGTGCAGAAAATGATTTTTTTATATTTAATTATTTAATACTAATATTTTTTTAATGGATATACAAATGTAATTAGTATATTTCCAATTAATTATTCTAAAAATCAACTCTGTAAGTACCTCCACTAATTCTCTGAAAAGCAGCATAGCATGAAAAAAAGGTCCAAAAAACTTAATAAAATCAGTTTTATTGTCAAAATATTTATGCGATATTTAAGAGTAACGAGCAATTTTTTAAAATGATTATTTAATGTTTTTTAAATTCTTTCTAATTGATCAATTGTCTGATTTTAATGAAACTTTCAGAACATATTGATAAATGAATGAAATTATTTTTTAATTCATTGCTTTTAAAAAATCTTGGTAAAAGTTTTTTTTTTTTTCATCTGTTACCCCACTAAACCTAATTTTGTATCGAAATTGTGTTAAACGCAGGACAACTTGAGGAATGTAAATTCTCTACGTTTTTTTTTTCAAACTCTTGACAGTTTTTCCAAAAATTTGCTCCGAATAGTAAAACGATTGAAGATTATATATTTACCCATCGGAAACTGAACAACTGAATACAAAACTTTCAGCTATAAATATTGTTTAAATTTTTTTCAAGAAGTAAAATATATTTTTCTGAAAATTTAAAAAATATTAGTTAATTTAAAGCATAATGAATCTAATTTCTATAAAAACAACAATAGCAACAACAAAATGTTAAGTTTCAAATAAGGCAGGAATGTATTTTAGAAATAAACAGTCCAGCATATCGTTGCCAAATTTCTGATTAGCTTTTATTGAATTATTTTCGGTAAGGACGAATTTTCAGGCTGCAAAGTTGTTTTTTAATAAAAGATCCGAGTCAGGAAAGCAGAAACACTAAATTTCGTCGCCATTGAACCTCATACAAAAAATAAATCATATATCTATATATCTGATTTTTGTAAGAATTCCTAAATTAATATTTCTCAACGGAAAAACAAAAAAACTGACTTATGTAATATTACATTGTCCATTGTAAACACTCGTAATGATTTAGATAGATAGATAGATAGATAGATAGATAGATAGATAGATAGATAGATAGATAGATAGATAGATAGATAGATAGTCTGACAAATAAATGTTTAATGAAATAACGCGCTAATGTTTTTAAAATAATAAAAATAATTATTTATAAACGTAAATTACTGTAAATTTTGATTCGGATTAAATTTGGGTTAGTATCTTTAAAATAGAACCAAAAATTTAAGTTCAATGAAGGCAATTAAATTATTTAAAATGCTTTTTTTGTTTTCGTGGCGGTACGTATAATAAATTAACAAGTAATTAAATATTAATTAGTAAAGATTTATAAAGTTTTCATTCTTGGGAATTGGGTGTATATATTGAATCGGAATTAAAATCCTGGGTAACGTTAACTTAGATTTCAAATTAAATGCTAAAAAAATTAAAAAGTAATTTTATAATTGCAGAACGAAGTGAAACTTGTTTTTGTCGATGAAATTATGAAAGTTATGAAATTTAGATCAATTTTTAATTAAAAACCTCCTAACATTTACATGTACGAAAATACTCTTAAAATGGCGAAACATCAAGACGTGGGAAAAAGAGAAAGAAGAGTATTGTTTATTTATGTATTTTTTATTGATAGATCGATCGATAGAAACGGAGATATATGAACAAAATTTTTCCAGGCTACAATTTTAAATATAAATTAATGTTATCCAGGATTTTATTCCGATTAAATAAACTCAACTTCTAAAACTTAAAACTTAATAAATCTGTACTAATTAATATTTAACTATTTGTTTACAGCTTAAATATACGTACCGCCACAAAATTTCTGAAAAAATGTGAAAAACGAATTTTAAATAATTTAAATATCATAGTTTAATTTTAATTTTGTTTCTATTTGAAAGATTATAACGCAAAATCCGAATTAAAATAAAAATTAATTTCCCTGAATGAAAAATCATTTTCAGCATTTTTAAAAAATTGGCATTTTTTATCGTCACACATTCAGGCACCATTTTATGCAAAAAAAGCTAACAAATTTCTATTAACTTTTCAAAGCAAACAAATATTTAAAAATGAAAAACTTTTATTGAGGATTTAATTTTAGCTTTAACTGAAAGTTAAATAATTATTTTTATATCACCCCTTCTCTTCAGTCGCTGTTTATCGTGATGTAATTTTCTGTATAAAAATTATCTTTCAAAAATAAAATATTGTTTCCTGAAATTTAATTTGAGAAATATTAGATGATTTAAAATATAATCAATCTGATTTGTAAAAAAAAAAAAATATTCTACTGATTAACAATTAATATCTAAGCTTGACAGCCATGGGCATTCGATGACGTACATTTTCTTCACTGGTTACGTCAACAACAACTTTCTTGCCGAAAAAAGGTATTTAAAAACGTGACCAGCGAAAAAGTGAAATTGTTTCCAGCCCAAACAAAGCAGAATTTTGTTGGTGAAAGCGTTTTCTAGTTAATTTATTTTAGGCAAAAACAATTCGAAATTTTCTTCACTCAGTTTGAACCTGTATTCTTGTATTTTCTTAAAATCTCCTTTTACATGTCCGATATATTGCTACTTAGATAGCTTGTTGAAATATTACTGGAGACACATTTATCCCAAAGGAAATTGGGTTGAAATTATACAATCTCTTGTCCGAAAACTTCGCTATTCCATAAAATGGAGAAATGTTTAAATTTAACAAAAAAGGATAGTGAAGACGATATACTATTCTCTTCTGTAGTAAACAAGCATTGCGATGACGGAGATAAGACGGAGAATTCTAACAAAACTTGAGAGTGAACCAGAATTGACGCCACAAAATTTAGCTGAGGTATGTCAGAGATGTATGAGCGTAAAAATGACTCGAAAGATATCGACGAGTCTGGCGTCGCTCACATACAGAAAGTACAACAAAAAACATGTTTTCCACTCCACACAAAAAGAACAAAACACAAAACAAACCAATTACTTTACCATAAAATGCCAAATGAAACCTCAGAAGAAACCACCACCCAGTCCATGCTACCACTGTGGAATTCTGCATTGGTACAAAGATTGTCCATACCGATATAAGACTTGTCTGTCGTGCAAGAAAGTGGGACATAAAAGTTCGCACTGCAGAACGAAGAAAGTAAACAAAAGCCGAGTGAGAGCTTCTAGAACTGTCCAAGCGGACGGGAAAATATACGAAAGTACCTACAAGTGGAAATGTTAAACAAAAAAATCAGATTACAATTGGATTCTGGACCCGATTTAACCATTATTAGCCTACAGATATGGAGGAAATTAACAAACCGACCATGTTAAGAACAGACAAAATAGCCAGGTCGGTAACAGGAAGAAAAGACAAATTTGAGGAGGAGTTCATCACAAGTGTGACGTTTAACGGGACGACCAAGAAATTGAAGATGTTTGTCCTAAAAAATACGGAAAATTACTTCGGAACTGACTGGATGCAGAAATTTGACCTCTGGGATTTACCGATATATTTGTTCTGCCAGAAAGTGGAAAGTTTATCGAACGAGGCAGAGAAATTCAAGGAGAAATTAAAGAAAACAAATGTACCTTTTGCATCATTAGAAAGGATAGACAAACAGTTGAATAGACTCTTGTAAACCAGTATATTGGCAAAGGTAGAATATAGTTAGTAGGCTGCACCTACTGTTTAAGTGAAAAAGAATTCGGGAGAGATACGAGTATGCACTGACTTCTCGACAGGATTAAATGCCGCGATTAAAGATTATCACTATCCACTCCCTAGTCCAGTAGAAGTATTCACAAAGTTGAACGAAGGAAACATTTTCTTAAAGATAGATTTGAGGGAAGCATACCTACAAATACCAGTAGATGAGGAAAGCTCTAGGTTGTTGTGCATAAACACTCATATAGGGTTATATGAGTCCATAGATTAGCATTTGAGATCAAGTTTGCGCCGGCGATATTTCAGCAAATAATGTACACTGTGCTAGGCGGACTGGATTTCACAATCTCATACCTTGATGATATCCTGATAAATAGAAAAAATATTGAACAACACTGGGAACACGTTCAAGAGGTCTTCACGCGGATACAAAATTACGGCTTTAAGGTAAAGGAAAATAAATGTGACTTCTTTATGAAGGAAATAAAATAACTGGGCCATATTATTGACAAAATAGGAAGAAACCAGACCCAGAATGAGCCACGGCAATAAAAAATATGCCGGCTCCAAAAAATATGACAGAGTTACAAAGTTTTTGGGCTTAGTAAATTATTATCAAGAATTTATACCTAAGATGCACAAATTATGCGCACCCATAAACGAATTGTTGAAGGAGGAAAAAGTTTGGGAATGGTCATCCGAATGTCAGAAAACTTTCGACAAAATCATTAAGACTCTAACATCAGATTTCTTTTTAACGCATTATGATCAAACATTGGAAATAATAGTCGCGAGTGATGCGAGTTCCTATGGTGTCGGGGCATATATACTTCATAAAATGGCGGATGGAACACTAAAACCCAACGCGCACGCGTCGAGAACGTTATTACCAACCGAAAAAAAATTACTCGCAAATCGAAAAGGAAGCGTTGGGGATTATTTTTGTGCTTACGAGATTCCACAGATATATTTACGGCAGATTCTTTATCTTACAGACAGACCAAAAGCCATTACTAACAGTATTTGGATAAAAAAAATAAGGCCTACCTGTCTACACTGCTAATAGATTACTAAAATAGGGGACGATTCTATTAAATTCTAACTTCAAATTAGAGTATCTTCCATCAAACAAAATCGGGCATGCAAACGGTCTTTCGAGATTAGTATTAAAGAAAAGGGAGCCATTAGAAGATTCCTTAATTGCAGCTTTCCGATATGAGGAAGATATTAGAACATCATTATTCAGTACGATTCGAGACCTCCCCGTCACATTACAGAAAATAAGAAACGAAGCGGTGAATGACGAATTTATAAAGGAAACGAGAACAAAAATTGCAGGAAAAGATAAGCATATCCCAAACATTTTTTCATTATGTGATAATGTTCTGCTATATAAGGAAAGAGTAGTAATCAATACAATTTACATCTGCGGACTTTCAAGAATTTTGTGAAACCTCTCAGGTGAAACACATCAAATATCTGCCGTACCACCCAAGGTCAAACCGGCAAGCGGAGAGGTTTGTAGATGCACCAAAAATAGCATTACGGAAAGCTTATGGAGTACCAACAGAAATGGCATTACAACAATTCTTGCAAGTGTATAGAATTACACCGATCAGTACTACGCCATCGGCACTATCGCCGGCGGATTTAATGTTCGCTCGAAATATTCGATCGGTAGTCGACAAGTTACTGCTGCAACAGACAAAGCAAATCACCAACATCGTTTGTACCGAAAAGACAATTTCATCCAGGGAAGAAAGTTTTTTGTAAATGTTCAAAAGCAACACATCCTATTGGGAGCCAGGTACAGTAGAGAAACGGAACGGGAACATGATTTACATAATTCAGGGTTCGAAGTTCTCACATAAAAGGCATTTAAATCAGATCAGAAGGAGGCTGTTAGAGGATTCTAAAGATCTACCTCAGGAAGAGGAGGAAGTAATGGACACAATATTTGACACATTTGGTAGGCAAAGGACTCACGCAGTTTCAGAACCACCAAAATCTAGCAAAAAAGAAAATTTACAGAGACTTTGATGATTAATCCGAAGAGGAAAAATATTAAAACCTCTGCGAGGTAAAAGCTTGGTAGGGGGTGTCATGGGTCCTTACCTGTAACTCCAGAAAGAACTCTTACTAACACTATATATATACTACGCCTCTCAAGAGAGACAGAGGATCGAGTTGGTAGTAGTTAACTCCAAACCTGACTGACAGTCATACTAACAACTTCCACATTTTGTATTGTATTTCTTGTTAATATATATTTGTTATTTCTCCACTTGTGGTCGTGTTGTACTTTTCGGACCTTAACCTGGTCCATAACACTTACCTAACGGGACGGTCTATCTGTCATTTCTATTTCTTTCCACAACTACATGGAATGGCGTACACACAGTCCTTAGTCATGTCCTTCTCTGTTGGGCATCTTAATCGCGAGAGGTCCCTGCGAAGTGTAGAACCACTTCTGAAGATCGTCCTGATATTATATAGACCAAAGATACTTTGTATTTTCTCCGATAACCCCTTCACATAGGGCAGACAGAATGGGGCTGTTTTCTGAGAGTTGTTATCCTCATGCACTTTCCCTTCCGTGTATGTTGTTGTTGTTGTCATGTACCCTGGTTAAATGTTTCGTTGTAGAGTACTGCTTATACTGACCAGCTCTTGTTCGTATGACTCTGGGTCGCCGCTTATGACTTTTGCTCGATGTTGAAGGCAGCGGACAATCCCTTTCTTTATATTGTATGGTTGGTGAGATTTGAAGTTGAGGTATGGTCCGGTGAATGTTGGCTTGCGGTATACGGATGTCTTGAACCCCACCTATGTTCGTTATTAGTCCATCCAAAAATGCCAGTTTGTTGTCACACTCTTTTTGCATAGTCAACTGTATGAATGGTATTTTAATAATGTCTGTTGTTGTCTTTTATAACGATACAGAAAACACAGAACACGGGAGCTGGATTAAACACAGCCATTTAGCTGGGCCGTTTATTCAGGAATGTTTTAGGGGAAAAGCAAGTCCCTATCTTGTTATTCTTTTTATTGGAGAGGGCCTGTCTAAGGGGGACAACTCATATCTTCACATCCCTCTTTTACCATAAGGAGTTTTTTCTAACAGTTTCTTACAAGTCGTATCTTTTGGGTGGTTTGATAACACGACCTGATTTTGTAGTAGTTTCTAGTCTACTCGTATTGGTTTGTGTTGCATGTGCAGGGCTCTGCGCTTCCATAGGCGGTGCGCAGATGCTTATGTTGGTGCTGGGAGTTTCCTCAGGGTGCACGTCTGGTATTGATGTGGTGTTGGGTGTGTGGGCAACTTCCTTGAGGTGCCTGCGGTTTCTGCGGAGACTCTGCCCTGACGGCGTTTCGACGATGTATGAACGCGGTTCAGCACAGGCCTGTTAGACGATGGCTGGGGTCCATCTTCTTGAGTCTTGGTCTTGAATGCGCACTTGTTATCTTGTGCTAAGATCAGAGAGGTCCTTGGCGTGTATGTCATGGTGCCTTTTCTGTGACAACTGTCTTTGGAGTAGTTGATTCTGGATTTCCTCCCTCCGGACGTTTTGGTTGGTGCATTTGGCGGGGAGGTTGCTGACTAGTTTGCGATTGAACAGCAATTCTCCCGGGGATGGAATAATGTGGTCTATTGGGGTGGATTGGAGACACAACAGGCTCATGTTTATGTCCCGGTTGCTTAGCATGGCTTTTTTCATAGCCGCTTTGACGGTCTGAACACAGCGTTCTGCCATGCCGTTGGATTGTGGGTATCTGGGAGAGGAGGTGATGTGCTCAAAGTCCCATGCTCTTACGAAGTCTTTGAAATGCTGGGAGTTATAATGAGAACCGTTATCGCTGATAATCCTTTCTGGGACTCCTTGCTCAGCAAATATTTGCTTGATACAACCGATAACTTCCTTGCTAGAGAATTCTTTGAGTTTGCGGATGAAGGGGTACTTCGAATAGTAATCCACAATTAGAAGATAATTAACTCCATTGAGGTTGAAAATGTCAGTCGCTAGGATTTGCCATGGTCGCACAGGGATCTCGTGTGGCATGAGGGTTTCTGCGGTTTGAGATTTTTGCAGCTCTTGGCATATGGTGCATTTCTGTGTTATTCTGTCAATGTCATTATTGATGCCGCTCCAGAAAACACATGTTCTGGCTCTCAGTTTGCATTTTTCGCGCTTGGTTTGCTGCCTGTTCGTGTTCTTTCTGTATGTCTGTGTCTGACACACTTTGGCCCAATGGTTCTTCCGACCACATGCAGAACAAGTACTGCCTCGTGCAGGACAATTTCCTGGCTTGTGTTGACGACCACATCTACCACAGACGTCGAAACTTACAGTCTTGTGTTTTATGGCGCTTATGTGGCTTTCCTCTTTTTTTAGCTCATTCATCTTCTCCATATGGCTGATTGAAGCTTCATAGCTTCTACACGTGTTGAGCACATCTGGCAGTGGTACGGGCTCGTTCCTGCTCAGTAGTTTCTTTTGTAATTCTGGGAAACGGGTTCCTATAATTATTTGTTCGGTAATTCTTTCCTCAAGTTCGAGCTCGTCTCTGAACTTGCATTTCTGCGCCTGAAGCCTGCACCTTGCGAGAAAGTCATCGATACTCTCAGTGTCGGACTGTACGTATTTTTGTAGGGTGAAGCGGGCAATTCGGAAATTAGTTTGGGGCTCTATTTGTTCTAAGAATTTTTTCCAAATCACCGCCGGATTTCGTTTGTCCGCTTCGTTGGCGAATAACCACGAGTTGTATCTTCTCAGGCCTTCCGTGCCTGCCAGTAGCAGAATGTGGTCCACTTGTTTACTTTCCTCAATGGCTCTTACGGAGAAAAATAACTCGCATTGCTGCTTAAAAAATTTGAAGGATTCCACCAAATTATTTGTTTCCCAGTGCATGTGCGGTTCCATTGAGTGACTGGACGTCATTTTGCAACAATATACGGGAGTGAAAGAGAATGAGAGAATGAATTCGACAACTTACGGTTTTCTCAGGCATCCAAGATGGCGTCTTCTAGTGTGGAAACATGTGCGTTTTTGTTTTTTGTTTTTTTTTGTTTTTTTGGGGGGGGGGGGCTCTCATTCATAAATTTCTTCTTGTGTCAGTTTATAGTCGTGTTGCGTGTTCCATTGTTGGTTTTACAGCTGCCACCATTTAATAATGTCTGTTGTTGTCTTTTATAACGATACAGAAAACACAGAACACAGGAGCTGGATTAAACACAGCCATTTAGCTGGGCCGTTTATTCAGGAATGTTTTAGGGGAAAAGGAAGTCCCTATCTTGTTATTCTTTTTATTGGAGAGGGCCTGTCTAAGGGGGACAACTCATATCTTCACAGGTATTATTGAGTTCACATGTTCGAGTAGCGTCTGGACCTTCTCTTGGTGTGGCCAGAGTATGAAGATATCATCAACGTATCTCAGCCATAGAGTTGGCTTTAAAACTGTGGATTCCAATGTCATCTCTTCAAAGTATTCCATGTATATGTTAGCCAGTGATGGTGATAATGGGGAGCCCATTGCTAAGCTTTCATCCTGCCGATATATGTCTGATCCCAGTCCGATGTGTGTTGTTTGTGTGCAGAACGTCAGCATCTCCATCAGGTTGTTTAGTGGAACACTTGTACGTCCCCTTAGGGATGAGTCCGTAGCCAGTCTGTCCCTGACTACTGATAGTACCTTAATGAACACACTTACCACATCCAGGCTCACCATCTGGTTGCATTGGAAGTTAGCATCCTTGATAAGTTCCACGAAGTGGGCGGAGTTTCGAATATATGATGGTGACTTTCCTATCAGTGGGTCAATTATATCTACAAGGAAGCGACTTACAGGGAGGCACACCGAGCCTAGGCTGATTACAATCGACCTGAGTGGAATACCGTCTTTATGAATCTTAGGTAGACCATACATGTGAGGTAGCTTGCTGTAACATTGAGACAACTACCCGTATGTCTTAGACTGGAGGTGATCCTTGTTCTTGATTAGGATCTACGACAGCTGTCATTCCGTTTTCAAACGTGGTGTCTTTCTTTACCTTGCTATAGCTCCCACTTGTAATGAGGTCTTCCAGTTTCTTGGTTTATTCAGTTTTGTCCATCACTACAGTTGCATTGCCTTTATCAGCTGGTACTATGATGGTGTTCCCTTTCCCCTGTAAGGTCCTGATTGCCAGCCCCTCCTCTTTCGTGATGTTTGGTTTGGGTGGCTTGGCTTTCTCCAGTGTCTGTCTCACTTTCCATCTTAGCTCATCCGCCTGAGCCTGAGGGATGTTCAAGGCTAATTCCTCGATGCGGGCAATGATGTTTAAGTACAAATGGCAACAAAGATGAGGACAATAGTCCGAATAATATAAATACTGAAAATAATACCTTATCTCAAAAATATAGTCAAATACTAGATAGATAGATAGATAGATAGATAGATAGATAGATAGATAGATAGATAGATAGATTAGTTCTTCTTTTTTTTACTTTCTGTGTTCGTATGAAATGGCGGTTTGATGAGTAATGAAAAAAAGGCCAATGTTTCAAAATACTTAAAATGATTATTTATGTACGTAAATTAATTTTAATATTTATTCGGATTTTCTTTAGGCTAGTATCCATGAAATCGAACCAAAATTTAAGTTCAAAGAAAGCATTTAAATTATTTAAAATATCTTTGTCGGAATTTTTGTTTTTAATTCGTGGTGGTACGTATAATTCTATAAGAAACAAACAAGTGATCAAATATTAATTACTAAAAATTTATTAATATTTAATTCTTGAAAGTTGAGTGTATTTAATCGGGATTAAAATCCTGGGTAACATTGGCTTATATTTCAAATAGAAAGCTAAAAATAATTTATAAGTATTTTCATAATTGCAGAAAAAAGTGAAAGTTGTTTTTGTCGGCGAAATTCTGAAAAATAAATACTTAAGTCAATTTTAAATAATTATAAACCTCCCGACATTGATTTATGTAAAAATACTCTTAAAAAGGTGAAACATCAAATCGTGGGAAAAAGAAAAAGAGTATAATTTATTATCTGGTTGTTATGCAGTGTTAGAGACACGTAAGACAGTAAACCCGAGCAAAACTCTTTGTTTTGGATCAAATGTAGATCAAATATGGGTCGGAATCCGACAGAATGATAAGATTGATGAAATCAAATGTGTACAGTCCTTATCGTCTGTTTTTAGTTGTGTATAAAGAGTGTTGAGATAATTTCGTTGGTAAAATACAAGTGTCTGGAGATTTCTTATCTCGAATTGTTCCTATTATGTCCTTAAAAGAAAAAGGTGGGGGTGAATATTTTGTTGACGTGGGTTTTACCAACCTAAAATTTAGTATAGGTCACTGTTTTATTTCAATTAATCTGTTTTACTCAAGTTAACCCAATACAAGGCTTAAGAGCCACTCAATGCACTCAATGGTTACTGAATGAGATTTATGACATGAATTTAACATGATGAAGGTGGGAGTGAAGAAGAGACATGGACAAAAATGTCTTTCAATATTACGAGGAATTATTCTTTATTGAAAACATTCATAATATAATTGCGTCGATAGAAATCGATTTATTATTATTATTAAATTTAAAATATTTTCTTAAGTGTGTGTGTGACTGTTCTCTATGCACACCTACATTTTTTAATCTACGCCATTCAAACTTTCTAGGGACACATATCTACAGGGAAGCCAGGTCGACACATACTTTTTGAGCAATTTTCCCTTTCGCACTTTTCGCCAATGGAACCGATTGTTTACATTTGCTCCGTTAAACATCTAACATCTTAGATGGTTGCTGAATTACGTCACAGAAATCAAATCACACGTGTCAAACGCGACTAAAATATTTTTTTATTAAAAAAAAATTAAAAATTAAAATAATCAGTTATATTTAATTTTTATTCCGACGTTTTAAAAATTCATTTTGTCAACAAAAAAATGTGAGTATTTTTCCCCGTAATTTTGAAAGAAAGAAATTTTTTTTAAAGTGTTTTTCAAACAAAAACAAAATATGTAAAATAAAAAGTGGTATTTTCTCCTACTACTAAAATGTTTTGAGTTGCCCAGGCAACGCCGGGCTATGATGCTAGTCAAACGACGAACAGTTGCTTCAACGTTAGAAAAGGAAAGGTTATTCATCGTATCATGACTGGCAATGAAAAGTGAATAGATTACAACAGGGTGAGCTCCGTAAATTAGGACAAAACAACGTGCAAAGATCGATTTAAACGCTTCAAAAATATCTATCTATCTATCTATCTATCTATCTATCTGTCTGTCTCAGTCTGTCTGTCTCAGTTTATTTTTAATTATGAAATTACATTTGAATTTTTTTAATAGTTAATATTTCACAGGATTTTTATTCTGATTAAATCTCAGCTTCCAAAAATTAAAACTTAATAAATCTTTACTGTTCTTTGCTTTTTATAGATGTGGCACAAAATATGAATCACCCGGTGAGGGACGAACTCACTACTGAATTTTAATGCTTATAGCGAGTCAAGCCTGGTCAACAACACGTAGATTTGCCTTAAAAATTGTTTTCTAATGGTAACCTAGATTTGGCACAAGGTTGAAAATGTGGGCCACCCAGTGAGGAACTCATATGAATATATATATATATATATATATATATATATATATATATATATATTCATATGAGTGAGGCCTGACGCTGACGATCCGACGTGTGAAACCGCGGTCGGGGTTGGCTCATTTTTAGGTTTAGTAATATATATATATATATATATATATATATATATATATATATATATATATATACTATAGTCATCCGCAGACAGATCTGTTTTGCTGTGACACAGCTCATCAGTATATACAGGAGACTTATATGACTATATGTGTGTGTGTGTGTTTGTATATTTTGGAGTGTATATATATGTTTGTAAGTGTGAGAGAGAGATGAAGGGAGAGAGAGAGAGAGAAAGAGTATTAAATATATAGAGAAAGAGATATGCAGAGCCACATCTATAAGGGTGTGTCCAAATTTTCGCTATGTTTGGAGTGAAAACAAATTCTCTTTTCTGCTGGTCACGTTTTTGAAAAACTTTTTTCGGCAAGAAAATTGTTGTTTGCAAATTCAGTTCATCCAGTTTGATACTGTCTGGAAAGTTAAGGAATTTTGCTGTCTCTTCCAATTCATTGAAGTTATCAAATCTTGTAAAGAATTTTTCAACAGTTGATTTCATGATGTTTACTAACAAGATATTGGCAATTTGTTCTGCCATCTTTTTGGTGCTCATTGATGTACCTCTTTTAGAAGTATATAAATCTCTCATGATCTACATTCCTGTTAAAAACTTCTAGTTTCATTTGAAAAGCCTTTATGTAACTAAACGTAACATCAAGGGCCTTACCAGAGCCCTATAATTTAGTATTCAAGTCATTTAAAGGTTCACAAATGTCTGCAAACAATAATCAGTTCACAAAGCCACATGATATCAAATCGTTTCAGGATCAAACCTCGGCTAAGCCAGCAAAACTTTCTTGTACATTTTCAGTCCTTTATATACAACTTTGAATTTTTCAGTCCAGTATTATTTCAATTCACGAATATCATCTTCATTTGAATGACATCGTTTCTTAGCCGAGGATCGGGACATTTTCCACAATCTATAAAGGTTAGAAGATCAAAATATGTGCGATAATGAAAGACCTGAAAGCAGAAAAAGAATAAAAGTCAAAAAGGGAAGCTAATGAATAAGTTTTACGTACCGAAAACAAGTCATTGGCGTGACATTTTTGACACACGTGGCAAATGTTTCCAAAGCCTGTACTAGGGTGTTAACATTTAGGTATAAATCTTGGCTTAGTACTAGGTTGCCATTAGCTAAAAACCTGGGGTTAATAAAATGGAGTCATTATTTAAGTAAAATGCTACAGTTACTGCAAGGGAGAGAAAATATTTAGTTATAAAACTCTTGTTAGTACCAGGATGTCATTATTTATGTTAAAAGCTAGAGTTCGAACTATTCAGAGACATGATGATTTAAGGGCTAGGGAGTCATTATTTAAGTAAACCAGCGTTAGTACTGAAGACAGACATGATTTAGCTAAAAATGAAGGGTTAGTACTAGTGTGTCGTTATTTAGGTAAAAATCCAATGTTAATTATGGAGACATTATGTAAAAAACTAGATTTACAACTAGAGAGAGACATTATTTAAGTGTAAAGCTAGAATTTGTGCAAGAGAGAGACATTATTTAATAAACTCTACGGTTAATACTTGAAAGACATTATTTATGTAAAAAGTTAATCTAAACTAGCAAAAGACAAGAACGTCTGCAAAACTAAAGATTAGCATTTCGTTACCAGTTGAGAGAAAAAGCTTGAAAATCTAATCCACAAACAACGACTCCCTTCTTGAAAATAAAAGACTCAAGATGATGACGTCACAAGTTCTTGACGTCATATCCGGCAGGTCTTGCTTTACGATTGTCTCAGCCAGACCCTCCTGTTTTACAGACAAACAGGCTGCAACAAAAGGCATTCGTATTAAATTAAATATTAAATTCTTATTAAAATTGAAACATTTAAAGGAAATAATTTTTAAAAGATTTTGAATATTGATGCACTTACCTGTTTCTGTTGAAGGTTTTGAAGTAGGTTTTGCTACAATAAATGAATAAAAATGAAGTATAAATTCAGCAAAGTGTGTATATTTTATGTTTTAAAAAATAAGTAAATTTAACTAAATATATATAACGGTGATATATATGTATTATAGTTTAGAACGTGTACAAATTATCATCTACTACAAAATTGTACATTTTGTTTCGACATTGAAAGGACAATGTATCATCAGGTAGTTTGAAAAGAAAATGGAATATTTCTTACTTTATATTGGCGAATTATGTGTGAGAAGTAAGTGGGGTGGCAAGAAGGGAAATCAGGGTGGTAAGTTGTAAATTAGAATTTGAACGAAAAGAGGGAAGAGGTAAAGAAGAGAGATGATTAATTACGCTACTAATTAACAACTAATATCTAACAATGACAGCCATGGACATTCGATGACATACTTTTTCTTCACTGGTTATGTAAACAACAATTAATCGGAATTATAAGACACACATCTATAAGGGTGTGTCCAAATTTGTACTTTTCTGCTGGTCACGTTTTTGAAAACCTGTTTTCGGCAAGAAAATTGTTTTTTGCGTAACGAGTGAAGAAAATGTTTGTCATCGAATGTCCATGGCTGTCATAGTTAAATATTAATTGTTAATCAGCAGAATAATTAATCAGAATTATGCTAATTACTACATTCGTATCAGTTAATAAAAAAATCAAGGGAATGATAGTTTCTTTTTTGTTTATAAATTAGATTTATTAAAGACTCTATTGGCGTAAGAAAAAAAAGATTTTTTCAGAAAAATAATGTATTTTTACAAAAATTGTTTTCATTTTTTAAATTTAAATTATAATAATATTCATTATTTATTTGTGAGAATTTAACTTTCGTTCTTTATCTCTTTCTTTCTTTCTTTCTTTCTTTCTTTCTTTCTCCCTCTCTCTTCATTTTTTTAGTTTCATTCTGCCACATAAGAGAGTAAAAGAATTCGCCCCTCTCTGATCGTTATATGTTTTCTCTCTCGCTTCTCTCTTCCCCACGTGATAAAACTTTCGCCCAATGAAATGCCTTATATTCCGATGACGTCATCCGTCCAATCCTTAAAACGATTTCCACTCTCTTCGCCAGAATTCAAAGACGAAGCTTCAACTTTTATTCGCTCTCGTATTTTGACGAAAACCAATTTTCACCCAAAGTGAAAAATTCAAATCAAATGTAAGTAAGAATTTTCTCCATTTCCAAATCATCCAATCTTCTTTCCCTTCTTATTTTTCAATCATTTCATCCCCGACAGAAAAGACAATTAATCAGAATTATTTCCTCTAGTTTCAGGAAACAAACAACCACGCCCTAATTTGTCTGTCTGTCTTCATTTTTGATTTACTTGTCTGGCTTTAAATTCAGGCAAAAATTCAAAATCACAATTAGGGGTCATCTTTTTATGAAATTGATCTTTTTTTTTTTTTGTCTTTTTCAATTTATCTGTCTGTCTAATTTGTTCATTTTTTATGAAAAAAAAACATTCAGTAAGCAAACAATAAATTCATATTTATTTACGTGACAGACACGTAAAGATATATTATGGCACAAGGTCATTAAAATCAGGAAAGAACCTATTATATAATAAAAAAAATATTTATTATTTTTTATACCATTTTATTATGCATAATCTATCTATCTATCTATCTATCTATCTATCTATCTATCTATCTATCTATCTATCTATCTATCTGTAAGAAAAAAACATTTTCTCTTTCAGACAAAATTTTCGTCATTAATTTTGTCTAAAAAATGTGAAAATAAACAATTTCTATATCAGTCTGTCTATCTATCAATCTATCGGACGGTCTGTCTATAAAAGAAGAAAATCTTTTTCTTTTACTTTCAGACAACTTTTCTGTCTGTCGGTTTAATAAGCAGACGATATCAGTCTAAAGAATATATAATTCGTATACATAATATTAATTAATTAATAAAAATAAAGGATCGTAATATATATATATATATATATATATATATATTAATAGAATAGAAATTACAAATAACGTCATATATATATAAATATATATATTGTGTGTATTTTGGCAGCATTTTTTCATTAATGCAGGTTTCATTGAATAATATAGACAAGTTTTGTCTATTAATTTTGTGTAGGATCCGTTCATACCGTCTGATATACTTGATGGTGATGTCGTTAAAAGACAACAAAAAATCACAGTATTTGTTGAATTTTTTATCGGGTCTAAGCTTTCGGCTCACATAAGCCATTATCAAAGAGTAAACATTAACACACAGTAAACATAGAACATTTAAGCTATTAACAATAAAGATAATTGAATTGAAAATATAAGTCCATCCCTACCGTGGCGGATGGCCGAAGACAGTGACAAAATAGTGGTGTTGTGGTCCCTGGTCTGATTACAGACATTTGAGTACGTTGTTGGAAATATCGAAATTGATTGTATTCAAACCAGGTTTAAATTGTTTAATGTAGAGTGCTTCGAGGATTTTTAGTTTCTGCTTATTATTTTCTTGTTTGAGTATGTACGTGTTATCAACAAGCGTTTTTCTCAGAAGTGTGCGTTGATAACCGTGTTGTTCTAAATGACGGAATATATGTGAGCCGAAAGCTTAGACCCGATAAAAAATTCAACAAATACTGTGATTTTTTGTTGTCTTTCAACGACATCACCATCAAGTATATCAGACGGTATGAACGGATCCTACACAAAATTAATAGACAAAACTTGTCTATATTATTCAATGAAACCTGCATTAAATATATATATATATATGACGATATTTGTAGCTTCTATTGACCTTGTGCCATACTTAGCTATGATTAGAGAATTAAAAAAAGATTATCTTTTGTTTCTATCATTTTCTTCTTTCATAACCAATCTTTCCTCCTCCCTTTCTTTCTTTCTTTCTTTCTTTCTTTCTTTCCGTTTATCGAATTGCTCTTTACTCTCTCTTTCTTCCTTCATAATCTCTCTATCCTCTCCTTTCTTTGTTTCTTTTACCCTTTCTTTCTTTACGTTTATCTATTGCTTTTCTCCCTCTCTCTTCCCCTCTCTTTGTTTCTTTTGCCCTTTCTTTCTTTCCGTTCATTGAATTGCTCTTTCCCTTCCTTGATAATCTGTCTATCCTCCCTTCTCTTTGTTTCTTTGTTTCTTTGTTTCTTTCTTTCTTTCTTTCTTTTCCGTTTATTGAATTGCTCTTCTCTTTCCCTTTTATCCTCTCACTTTCTCTGGGATTTCATTCACCTTTTTTCCCCATTCATCTCCCTTTTTATTGCGATTTTAGATGCCAACTTTTTTGATGGAGGAAACTTTTTATTCTTCAATGAAAATTTTTGCTACTTTTTTTTCTATTTCGGACTTTTTATTTATTTTTTTTTTTTCTTTTCAGATTTTGTGAAGAAAATTTCAAGATGGCGTCAATGAATGAAGAGAAATTTCCTTGTTCGAATTGCGACCAATTTCTGGAATTGTCCTCGAAGACATTGCCATGTCTTCATTCTTTGTGACTGTCATGTCTAGATAACCAATTTCAAGCAGCGACACAGGACGATGTGAAATGTCCCCAGTGCTACGCCCCCGTGGGAACACGTGATCATTTGATACTTTCACCATTTTTGGAGAAGACTGTGACGCGCCAACACGTGGAATTAACCAAATTGTGCTGCAACTGGTGTTTGGCTGCTGACGACAACAAATCGACTGGCCAGATTTGGTGCCAGGATTGCAAGAAACATTTCTGCCAGAAATGCAGAAGAAAATACAGTCAGTTCAAACCAGAACACAAACCCAGAGACGTGGGCGACATGTCGAGGGTGGAGGCCGTGGGGTTCGTGAGGTCGGACGAGTGTCGCCTGCGCTGCAAACCGAAGGTCGCCTTTTGTGATCGGTGCAACGTGTGTTTATGTGACGCGTGTTACGTTGATCACGTGACGCCTCCCCCAAGTGTTCCCCCAAGACTTTGTCTGTGAGGGAGGAGGCATCGAAGGAGAAAATTCGCAGCCCCACCCTAGAGGAGGAACTCGAGGTTTTCGAAAACCGGGTCAGGGTGAGGAACATGGAGACGAGGCAATCCATTGCAAAACTGCCAACGGATTGCGACGCGAAATGTTCCGAAATGTGGGATGAGTTTGAGGCGTTGTTTGAAGAGACACGTGACCGGCTTGGTGAGCTGTGCAATAATATGAGAGAGGCGACGTCCGTCCAGCTAGAAAAATGGCGGTTCTCTCAAAAGGAAAGCAATGACCTTTTGAAGAAGGTCAAGATTTGGCGCCGTCAAGCGTGTCATCTTTCGAGGGACGACGCCCAAGACGACGACGTCCTTTGTGGGTTGAGGTTGCTGAGAGCGGAGCTTAGATCGCGGCTCCCACAATCGTTTGTCCCCCACGAAAAAGCGGAATTGACGGTGACATTCCAAAAATGGTGTCACGATTCCCTGGAGTCTTTGAGAAAAGAAGTAATCCAGTTGACGACGGTCGGGACATCCGGGTATTTACAGCCCGGAAAGCTGTTCGACTATCTGAGTGAGATCCAAAAAGAATACCGTCTGCGGGATTCGAACCTGGAGAGTATTTTCTCGATTCTCGCCACCGACGAAGACGATCATGTCTTTGTCTGCGATTTTCTCGACGATTCGGTGAAAGAATTCGATCATTCTGGGGAATTGGTTGGCCGATGTGAATTGACGGACGGAGAAGAGGAATTCCGACCCACGGACATTTGTCGTCTTTCCGATGACATTTTCGTCGTTTGTTGTCCTGGGGAGTCCGCTCTTGGGGGAAGACTTTTCATTTTGGGGAGCAAAAAACACCCCCCATTTTTAGAAATAGAAAAAATAATTGACACCAAAAAAAGGCAATTTTATTCTTTGTGTCAATTTAACCGACAAACTTTCGCCTGTGACGAGGAATTTAAAGAAATTGTTTGTTTTTCGGAAAGAGGAGAAAAAATGAAAAAAATCCGCCTTGGGTGGTCGTCGGGGAGGGGTGAGGGTTATCACCCCCTCCTTCGTGCCGATCCCACGACTGGGAATTTATGGGGATCGAGGGGAGGAATGTCGGAAATTTTTCTTTTTAACCAAAATGGAGAAATTCTCAAAAAGATGAAAATGAAAGAAAAAATTTCCGATTTTCGTGCAAATAAATTTGGATGTTTTTTTTATAGAACCCAATCCTTTTTTGATGTTAACGATCAGAAAAAAATTGGACTTCTCGCTCTTTTTGTCAGCCATTACCGACTTAGTGAGAGTCATTCGCTGCTGAACGATTTTAGGCGGAAGAAGAAAATTTGAGCTTATTTTTTCGCTGGAAAAAGCAGCATAGTCTGAAGGAAAAGGTCTCAAACTAAATAAAAACGAAGTTTTCTCGGCAAAATGTTTATGCTATCATAAAGAGGATCGATTAAAGTATTTTTTAAATTATTTTTACTAATTTTTTAAATTGTTCTAAAAGGCTCATTTAATGAAGGAATTTTTTTTTCTCGCCAGTAAGTGGGATAAATTGACGCTAGAGTTTATTACTTCAAAATGTATTACGCGAAGGCATTTTTTGACTTTGAAAGACACCTTAATTTGGAAATTCTTGCAAAAAAAATTATTTTGATGAAATTTTCAGGACTTATTCATAATTGACTGAAATATGTTTTGAATTAATCATTTTTAGAAAATAATGGTAAAAACATTTTTTTTAATATATTAACCCCCATCATTTAATTTCCAGAAATGTCGAAAAATGCGACTAGGTCTCACCATATAGATAGTTTTAATTCAATTCAGGAGTCATTTAGGAATGCAAATCAACTGTCTTTTTTTCTTCAAAACTTTTTAGAAAATCTGCTCCGAATTAGAAAAACAAAAATGCAATAAAACTATGCCATTTTTTATTTGGATAAACTTTTAATTGCTTTTATAAATATAAATTAAAATTATATCGTAGTCTGAATAGAAAAAAAATTTCCGTTAGTAATGAATTTTTACAGAAATTGTTTTTATTTTTATTATTTTATTTTATTTTTATTAGTTAATTTCTAAAAAGTTTCATAAATCTTTTACAATTTCCTCCTCATCGGTCTCTCCGATTTTTTAAAATTAATGTGTGGCAAACATATGTATTAAACAAAGAATTTAAACAGTTACTCTAAAAAGGTGTCTCCATTTTTGTAAATTAATGAAAACCTGTTAATTTTTTGCATGTTGATTTCCTGTTTTCACGTGACTCAAGGGTTGTCCGGCCTTACATAAAAATTGCTATTCTTTTCATGCTTGTTTGTGAATCGCTCAACAAATATTCCTGAAAGTCGTTTCTCTTCAAGATACATTATGACATGTATAAAAAAATATAGAATTATAACATCTACTGTTATATAAAAATAAAATTAGATATTTTTACCTTGTTATCTTACTAATTAACATGAAAAATGCATAATAAAAATATTAATACTTAGCCTAATATTTCATAACTTAGCTGGGTTATTTTAATTAATTTCATTCTTCCTTATTAAATTGTAAAATTATTTTAAATCAAATTTTTATTTTTCTTTATTCAGAAAGTGTATGCAATCATCCAGCTAAAAAGCTAAACTAAAATTCTATAAAATAAGTAACTGCTGAAAATACTGTTACATTTTTAGTATTACTATGCAGTGAAAAACTAAAGAAAGAAATTACAATTTTAGTAATTTAGCTACATACAATTTTGCCATGTTTATAAACATCTACAGTTAGATAAAAAT
This sequence comes from Ascarosepion bandense, assembly GCA_037127315.1. Lineage (NCBI taxonomy): Eukaryota > Metazoa > Mollusca > Cephalopoda > Sepiida > Sepiidae > Ascarosepion > Ascarosepion bandense. The sequence continues at coordinate 77,023 of JBBBDQ010002279.1, forward strand.
TAAATTAGATATTTTTACCTTGTTATCTTACTAATTAACATGAAAATGCATAATAAAAATATTAATACTTAGCCTAATATTTCATAACTTAGATGGGTTATTTTAATTTCATTCTTTCTTATTAAATTGTAAAATAATTTTAAAAGAAATTTTAATTTTAATTTATTCAGAAAGCATATGCAATCATCCAGCTATAAAGCTAAACGAACATTGTATGAAATATTATGTAATTGATGAAAATATCATGGTTAACTATGCAGTTAAAAAACAAAAACTTTTTTTTACATACATAAAAATTTGGCACGTCCGGACGCCATACTTGGGTTATTGACAGATGGCAGCAGTAATATTCAATCAATTGGTACCTCGTATTACGTTGAAGTCAGGACTACTGTATTTAAGATAAGCTTCTGTCTTAAATTTCATACAGTAAGGAAGTACTATTGTGTGAAATCAGATTAAGGTAAATTTCAATTGAAACAATTGACTTTAAAAACGTATCTACGATGTATATTTTATTTTTTCAAGATTTTTAAACAGAAAGTTGACTACTGTTTACGGAATGTGTCGATCAATCACAAATGGTGCAAAATATAATTTTTTTTTTTTTTCGAAAAATTTCTGATACCAATCGATATAATTTCAGTTTAAAATACACCAGTGTATTTTGATTACTGGAATTACTAACTTTAATCCCTTGGCTTTCAAATAGACCTAATTTTTTTTAAATTTAAATTTAGGTATCTAAGAATTGATTGGAGGTACCTATATTAATACATAATTTTATTTTTGAATATCACCTGTGATATTTGACTGACAGATTCTTAATTACCGATCCATGGTTTATTTATCTAGCAAAATATATGAGAGAGAGAGTGAATGAATGAATATTCGTCTGAACTTAAGAAGCCTGTGAATAGTTGCCATTCACGAAATATCAAAAAGCCAATTTAACGGCGAATAAATAAAGGGAAGTATCGTTATCTCCCATTGTCTTTCTATTTGGTTTTTCTTTAAATCACTAGAAAAAGAAAAAGAAAAAAGGAAAACGAAGGAGAAAGAAAAACCAGTGATTCTAGCCATCGGCGCTCGGTAAAGTAAGGCGGACTTTAACGTGTTATATACAATATAAACATACGCCAGTAGCCGAGAGTGTTCGAATTCATTACTGAATGAACGGTATAGACATTCTATTTACTACTTCGGATAGGCGAAATTTCCATTTGCAGGAATTCATTAAGAAAATTAGTTTCACTTACTTTATTTCTATTTTCTTCATGAACATTTTAATGACGTTCAACAAGTGACTTTCTTTTCTATTTCTTACCAATGCAAAGGAAACAACTTGCTTCACTATTGCATTTTGACTTTAACCTTTTGTTTAATAAGACATGTTTTCATTGTTATTTACTCAGGTGTCGTTGTCTTAATTCCAAGGCCATTTACGCCCGATCGAATCGTAATATAAATTCTGTATAAGAGGGAGACGACCTTTTGAAGAAGGTCAACATTTGGCGCCATCAAACGGGTCATTTTTCGAGGAACGACGTCCAAGACGATGACGTCTTTTGTGGGTTGCTGTGAGCGGACCTTAGATTGCGGCTCCCACAATCGTTCGTTCCCACGAAAAAGCGGAATTGACATTGGCATTCCCAAAATGGAGTCTTTGAGAAAAGAAATCATCGAATTGACGACGGTCGACACACCCGGTTATATCCAGCTCCAAAACAAAATACCGTCTGCGGGATTCGAACCCGGCGAGGATTTTCTAGATTCTCGCCACCGACAAAGACGATCATGTCTTTGTATGCGATTTGGACGGCAAATCGGTGAAAGAATTCGATGATTCAGGAGAATTGATTGGCCGATGTGAATTGACGGACGGAAGATGGATATTCCCGCCCTGGGACATTTATCGCCTTTCCGGCGACATTGTTCTAGGGAGTCGCCTACGGGGAGTGGGGAGGACTTTTCTTTTTGGGGAGAAAAACGCCCCCAATTTTTGGAAAAAGACTAAATAATTAACACAAAAGAAGTGGACTATTTTCTTTGTGTCAATTTCACCGACAAATATTCGCCTGTGTCCCACTTCTTAGTGTCGATCCCACAGCTGGGAATTTGTGGGTGTCGAAGGAAGAAATGTCGAAAATGTGTCTTTTGAACCCAAATGGAAAAATTCTCCAAAAGATGGAAATTAAAGAAGATATTTTCGACTTTCGTCTAATTATATTTGGGCATGTTTTTGGCTTTAACCTCGAAGGAATTTTTTCTGTTTTGCCGGAAAAAGTTCCGTACAAATTTCTGACCAAATCTGAATGTCGTCCGATGATTTTTGTTAATGACAATTTATTGATCGCACTACACATTCTCACTTGCAAGGACGAGATGAGTTCATGCCTTTTTCCAGGGAAACAGGGAAGAAATAAAATGGCTGAAGTGCAAAAGGTGGAGACAAATTTCAGAAAAATAAACCCCGGCAACCCCCGTTTGTAATGATTTTTAAATCATCGAAAATCTTTCTCAAAATTAAAATGAAATAAAAAACAACAGAAAAATCAATTTAAATAAAATAAAGTTTATTTTCAAAAATAAAAAAAATACATTTAATTTTAATTTTTCATTAATTTTGAAAATGTTTATTAAATATGAAAAAATATTATAGAAATGAAATTCAATCAGTTTTTTTTTCTTTTTAGTTAATAAGTAAAAAAAAAATATATATTTAAAAAACAGATCTTCCTTTTTATTGTCCTTGTGCCAGACTATACATTACTTGAGTGCCTCAGATGTAGAAATAAAATTTAAGTGACAACCAACATACATAGAATATTGTATTTGCCATAAAGTCGGGGTTCGGTTTGCTATATTTATTAATAAAATCTTCTGAATGACTATGGATGTCAACTCCAGAGACTGTTAGCTTATACGACTCCCACTGGGCGTTAGTTTGTTCCAACACCACAGACTGTTAGGTTGTTCCACTCCCTCTGGGTGTTACACTCTTCAAACCCCAGCGTGCGTCTTAATCGAGAAATAAATTCTTTCCAAGCCTGAGTAAAACAGTGACGTGATGGTTGACGATTCAAACTAGCGAATATCCGCGCTGTTAATTAATACTTTCTTCTAAGTAGTCGTGACTCTCCACATCTTCCATTTCTTAGCATCACAAATGATGTCCTTACATATATCTCCTAATCTCCGTTGTGCAATCCATCAACTGAGACTCTCGAACTGGGTTCCGACTTCCTCTTTTCTGTCCCTCACGCCTTCGGTCAGTCTTCTGTGTAAAAATTCGCGAAAAATATGCGATCATGGCCCTGCGCGTCGTTCTTTTTTTATCAAAAACATATATGGTCATGGCTCACCCAATAACCCATTTTTTGTCTCAAACAGGTACACGGTGCCCCACATCTTCCCCTTATAATGTTTAGTGCATAAATAAATTGCCGCAATTATTTGTTTTACAAGATAATCTTGAGTGCGATAAATAAATTGTCGTAAATATATTTCTTTTCTTTTTCTTTTTCTTTTCCACGGAGTGTTAGCTTGTACCAGTCGCACTGGGTGTTCGATTTGTCTTACTCCATTTGTTTCGTGATAATCTAGAGTGCGATAAATAAATTGTCATAATTAATTATATTTATTTGCTTTTTCTTTTCCACGTACTGATAGCTTGTACCAGTGTGACAGAGACAGAGTCAAGCACATACACACGTTTAAAGGGTTCAAATTTCCTGGCACCTGAAGAAGGCCGAAACAGCTGAAACGTCATATCATTCGTTTCTTTCTTTTTAATTTCTATTAGGAAATTTAAACAGAATTTTTCATTCCAGTAAACCTGGCAATGTTAAATCAAATTCGGAGTAAATTGAAACAGCGGAATAAAACCTGCGTGTTTGTTTACCGGTAGCGAAATCTGATCTAAATATAAGTTAGGCCGATTAATTCGGGTCATCAGAAAACAATGGAAATGAACGAAATAATAGTTTTAATAAAAAAAATATTTAAGGAAATTTGAACGGCGAGATAAAAGCAGTGTATTTATTTACCGGTTGCTTCATCCTTCGTTTGTACCAGCACCTTTCAAAGGTACCATGGTTCCAGCGTTTTATTTGAGAAGAACTGACTCCGTCAAAAGAATCTTTTTGAAAAGAGTTATATATCGTCTGAGATGATTTAACAACAGGCGAACCATACACACTCTCTCTATCTCTGTCTGTCTAGACTCCAGTGTGTGAGTTGTTATGCTGAAAAACATTCTGAAACCTTTTTCATTTTCTATTCTTTTCTTGTATATAAACGACATTAAGAGTGCAATCATAGAACAGTTGTTTGTTCGGCTTTCTACGGACGTTATTTTTTACTTTCTATTTCTTTTTGCTGTATTCTAAATGTTTAACACAGGTTCCCCAGCCGTGTCTACATCTTCAGTCGATGTGCACGAATAACACTTCTTCTTTCTGGAACCAATAATCACAACGTGGGCAGTAGATTTAAACCAGTGGGCCGGTTGACTGACATACGAATGCTCAGGGAGCAACGGCCAACCCCTTGTGTTCGGTTAACACCGAATAGACAACTCAACCCGAAGAGGAAGACGCCGGAGGTTGAGGGGCCAGAGTGGAAGAGTTAGGTCAGGTGCACACTGACCAGATCCATGGTTTATTTATCTTCTAAAATATATAAATACAGTAGATGAAATGTTGAAATTGTTATTTTTTAAATAATTTTGTTTTAAAAAAGAAAAAATATGCAAATGTAACAACATGGGACAGAGATTGTAGATAATAAACGCTAATTGCAATATATTTGGCCAATTGTTGAAAAGAATTCTTCAGACTATTCATGGGTTTATTGATGGTATCTTGTTTGTATATATCAGAGAGAAGAAATGCAACAAAGACCAATTACAAGTCTTGTTTCAAACAATCTTCTTAAGATCAACTGTTGGTATATTTATTTTTTTAATCACTTCCCCTCAAGGAAGGTGAAAATGCCACTAGTATACAGGGGGTGGGGGGGTAGAGGGAGTAAAAATGAGAGAAAAATCTGAGTCTAGGGAGGATTGAGGAAAGAACAAAAGGATTCAAGAAGATAGGAGATGGGGAATGATGTTGCATTTAAATTTTTGAATATTGTACATATCCAAGAAGCAAGTAAATGGAAAGGAGTTCCACAAGCAAGAAGTGTGAGAAAAGAAACTGTTAGAGCAGAAGAGGCGGTTACATTAACAGTAAACATGTGCAACATAGATGCCATTCTAGTGAGACACTTAACTTTACACAGTGAGGGCATCAGGAAGAAAAAAAATACAATCAGAGCAGTTGCCATGGAAATATTTGTAGAAAAGATAAAGAGAAGCCATGTCATGTTGGTGAGAAAGTAATTGAAGTGGAAATGCCAAGTCAGGATCGATTATATTACAAATCCTTGTTTTGGGATTTTGTCAAGAACATCAAGATGAATAGCAGGTGCAGCAGAGCAGATATGGCAGCAATATTCAATGCATGGGTGGATGGTACATTTGTTGATGTGCAAGATGGATTTTGACAAGGAAAATTTTCCAAAATGAAACTGATCTCTTTTAATCATCTGAAATAAACCTTTTTACCTTTTAACAGCATGGCTGATGCTAACCACCAGAAGAGTGACTCGCGTTGTGCCTTTTTGGGCTAATGTTTTCCAGTGGCATGAAGTGGAAAGATTATATTGAATCAATTGCTTGGTCCGAGACTGGAAAAGTTGTTTTATTGTGTCTTGTTAGTGAATTTTTCTTACCAGGATCTATCTTACATATTTATAAGTCTACCATTCATCCTCACATTGAATGTTGATGCCATGTTTTGTCAGATGCTTCTGCTATGTCTTTAGAGATCCTTGTTAAAATCTAAAGAATCTGCAATGTTATTGGTCCCAAAATGGCATCTTGGCTTCAGTTACTTCCCGACTGCTGTCGTATAACTTTTGTGTATATTTTTTATAAATATTTTCATGGTAATTATTCTGATGAACATTCCTAGACTATGAATTTAAGTGCAGTACTAGATTAGCAGTGAGGTCTCATCATTGTACAGTTGAAATGACTGAAAGTAATCGTAAGTTCTATGCTAAGAGTTTCTTCAAATGCATTTCTCATTTGTGAATCTCTCTCCTGGCTTGTTGCTTTCCAGTCAGCTTTGATATTTAAAAATTTAAATGTCAATCATTATCTTCTGTTTAATTCCTGTTCTTTTACTATTCTCTTTCTTTAATGTTTTTTTTTCTTATTGTTTCTCTATGCATCTTAGTGGCTTCCTTGCCTTGATGTGCAGAGATGATTAAAAAAGATTACATTGAGAAATCTTGAAGATAGAAGGATACTCACATATTAACATTTTCAGTGTCTGATGGAATTAGAAGCATAATCTTGCTGGCCTTATTCAGCTTTCTACCAATTTTATTTTTATTTTTTACTGCTACTCTTTTGAAATATCCTACATTAAAGGAGATTATGTTGTGTGAGATTGAACATAAATTTACTGTGGCAATTTTCATTCAGGATTATACAACATTTAATGATTAATGAATTTGAAAACGTCTTTGCAAGCGAGGAACAATTAATATATAATTATTGCGTATTTTTCAACAAACTGATTAAATTATATAAAATAATGAAATCACTTACAGGCTGATTCAAAACAAACTATAATGAATATTGTAACTTGCATTTTACAATTTGAACTTTCTGGTGTAAAATGGATCTTGATTATATCTGCTGTTGTACGAAATGGGACTATTACGATGTCATCTGGGTTGTTGTTCGGGAAGAAAATACACCATGGAATAAATCATTAAAAAATTAAAGTACCAACTAAAGACATATTCCAGTTAGTAAACAAGATTAAACTTTTAATATATTTTTAAAATTAAAAAGCTAATCAAATTTATGAGCAGCTAAACTTAATGACACCAAATTAACTCGATTATTTAAAAGTTATTTCAAGTGAAGAGGACTCAAGGTTTTTTTTTATTTTGAGTACTCTGGCATTTAAAACAGTGCTCAATATAATGAGTATTATAGAGCTTAACATAATTATATAGTCATGTATCAAATTTACATTGCGACATGGAAATTTCTATATTTCGAGATAGGTTCTCATCATCAGGCAATGTTGATGTGGTTGTGCAGATGATTTACATTTAAAAAATCTAAAAAAAATCTTTTTTTTAAATGTAAATCTTCTGCACAACCACATCAACATTGCCTGATGATGAGAACCTATCTCGAAACATAGAAATTTCCATGTCGCAATGTATCAATTTTACATTTAAAATTGATACATAACTACATAATTATATTATTTAGAAGTTATATAACTGCTCCCCTAAAGGGTACAGATTAAGAGAAAGCAAAAATATAATTTTACCAAGCTATTCAAGCATTAAAAGACTAACCTTATCAACATGGATGAATCCTTTGACTGAGCAACATAACAATTTTCTTATGCATATTAAAAATGAATTTAAGTTACTAGTGCAGAAGGACACCGGTGTATTTTTACTTTTTGATGAAATTCATCTAAATTATTATTTTGATTATGAGGTTGGTAATATTGTTGGCTTATCTGACAACAACAATGAAGCTGCAACAAGTGCATTTGCCTTTAAGGTTAGCAGTGTGTTCTCAAAATATAAAGATGTTGAGCATGTTATGCTAAATGTCTTAAAGCTGAGAATTTATTTGATATTGATAACAATATAATAATTAGATTTGAGGAGATAGGCATTCAAGTATTATCAATCATAACAAATAATAATGCTATAAATAAAAAAGCTATATTTTTCTTTTGCAGTCTCCTAAAGCGTTCCATTGTATATCCACACCCAGTTATATATTCTCAACCTCTTATTTTCCTATTCGACTCAGTCTATATATTAAAATGGATTAGAAGCAATTGGTTTGGTCAAAAATATGCAAGTAAATGCATGCTGTTCCCAACATTTTGTCACAATGAAAATCATGAATCAGATAGAATCCAAAGTGCCCCATTTTGTAACTTACAGAAGCTTCATGCTCTGGAATCTCAGTTAGTTTTGAAATATTGTTATAAATTGACCTCAAAGGCACTTTCTCCTTCTAATCTTGAAAGGTAAAATGGTAATTTAGTTCTGCAAATTTTTAATGAGAACACTATTCCAGGATTATTGACCTTATAAAAACAGAAATGTTTGCCTAATTTTGCAGAATATGTAAACGTATACTATATTTAGTGGACAACAATGAATGTAAAACACCATTTAAATGTTGTCGGCTTAGAAATAAATACTGTAATTCACTTTGAGTAAATGAAGAAAATTTAAAATTTCTCTCACTCTTCTGTGACTGGTTAGAATCTTGGAATAGCATCTCTGGAGGAAATGGCAAATTAACAAAAGAAACTTTCACTGTTTTACATCATACATCCTATGAATTTCTAGAAGTGACCAAGTATTGCAAAGAAGAATTCAAAATGCTATACATATTTCCTGTCAAATTTCAAACTGATCACCTTGTATAACATCCCGATATGACAAGTGTTTGAATGTGAAAAAAAAATTATAATGTTATCAGTTTTAAAATGGAGCTTACCATTTAATCAGCAATGCATTGAAACTGATTTAAAGAATTTACAAGAACCAAAATGGGATGAAGTGACAGAGGAGCAAATGTTAGATGTGCATAAATTTAGAATTGATTTTAAAGAGGATGATGTTAATAAATGTAGAGTTCTTCCTGTAATACTATACGAAGAAGGTTAATGCTGTTTTGTAGTTTTTAAGAAGATTAAATGCCATACCTGAAATAAACAGCTATTTTCAGGGGATTAATTGCGGTTCCCTCTTATTTTCTAAGGATGCAACTACAAATTTTATTCTATATAATTATACAGTCACTGGTAGCCTGATAAAAAAACCTTCATTTCTTCATTCAGTAAATCAAAGGAAATTATCCGCACATATAATACTGAATGTTTTGGCAGATAATAAACTTCTTTTTAATGTTGACACTTTTGATAAATGTCACAATGGAGAAAAACTAGGAAGAATGTTTGTCTGGAGCTCTACAAATGTTCTTGTAAGTAATTTTTGTTCCTGGAAAAATATGATTACAAGTAACAAGTTAAGCAAACCAAGAAAACTTCAGTTAAATTTGGCATCTGTAATGTATTTTTCTATAAGTATTAATTGATTTTTAAATCTATTTATTGTTTGCATTTAATTTGTTTTTTTTTATATTCAATTAATTTATCTTTTCATCAATTACTTGTCAGTTGTTTAGTCGATTATTGTTTGTTCCTTAATTCATAATTTAGTTACTGGAAAAAGTTAATTTAATCATTTAGTTTTTAATTAAAACTAAAATAAAAGTTTCAAGAAAACATTTATTTTATTTTTCAAAATTTAGTTTGAAAGTTAGTTATCGAAAATGATAGGAATTAGTTACATCATTCCAATATCCAAGTCATCGTAAATGATTGGAGGTACTTACTCCATTCCAATATCTTGCATCCCAGATAACGACAATCTTCAAAACTTCAAGGGCAACATTAGTAGCCACTGTGGCGAACTTCACCACATTAATTTAATTTTGAGAAAGAAAACAGGACTCACGCAAGAAGAATAAGCAAAAGTCATTGTTGCACATAAAATATATGTAAATTAACAAGATGTAAAATATCAAACAAGGATTTGAAAGAAAACATGAATCAAAGAAAGAAAAGTCAATTATTGCCATTCACCAAAAATCAAAAAGCCAATTTAGGGCGAATAAAGGAAAAAATGCAAAGGGAAGTAACTCTTAAATGCTGAGTTGTCTCCCTTTGTCTTTTCTTTCGATATCTAGAAAAAAAAAAAGAAAGGAAAACGAAGAGGAAAGAAAAGATAAAAAAGAGGAAAGTGAAGAGGAAAAAGGAAGTCCGGGAAAAACTCCATTTATTTTCTTTATTGTTAATTATTTTATCGCACCCTTTAATTCCAACCCGCCCTTCTATTTCGGACCTAAGGATCGATGATTATGGCTCTCCACAATTTCTTATTTTATAGGGGAATGGATTTCCCGTTGCCTGGATGCCATTCAAGGCACTTTTACACTTGCAAGGACGAGATGGGTTCATGCCTTTTCCAAAGTATGCAATGAAAAAAATGGTTAAAATGCTCGGAATAAAAGAAAACATTTCGACAATTTCGACAAAAAAAAAGACAAATTTAAATTAAACCCTCCCCACACACTTCGGAAAGAAGAAAAGCAAAAAAACAAAACAAAAAAGAACAAACAACTTTTTAACCGTAAAAAAGAAAAATATGAAGAAAAAGAAAAAATCTTTCAACGATTTTTACCTTCACTCATATTGCTAAGCGTTGAAAAATGAAACCAATTCTTTTGTTAATCATTAATGATAAGAGAAATAAACATGAATTTTTTTATTCAGAATTGGCTGTCAGTTAAATCTTTTTTTTTACATCTGAGGCACTCACGTAATATAGAGTATGGCACAAGGCCAATAAAAAGGAAAATCTGTTTTTTTTTAAACCTTTTTATTTCTATTTTTTACTTCTTACGCCCCAACATAATTTCGTGAAATTCAAAAATGACAATTTATTAATCGCACTCCACATTATCACTTGCAAGAACGAGATGGGTTCATGCCTTTTCCCAAGGATATAATGAGAAAAAAAAATGAAGACAAATTTCAGAAAATTAACCCCCCGCCCCCACCCCGTTTGTATTTCGTGAAAAAGAAAGAAAGAAAATATGAAGAAAAAGAAAGAAAATATGAAGAAAAAGAAAGAAACAAAAAAAAAACCTACCGTGAATATATTTTCTTCACTCATATTGCAAAATGAAATCAATTCTTTTGTCAACCATTGAGGGTCGGAAAATCAATCATCATTTTTGACCTTCACTCATATTACGAAACTCAATATTATTCCACAATTATTTACCAAGACTCATATTGTCAAATAATCGAAAAACTTTCTCAAAAATTAAAATAAAAAACAACAGAAAAATAAATTTCAAATAAAATTAATTTTATTTTCAAAAATAAAAAAATTAAAATTTTAATTTTCCTTAAATTAATTTTGAAAATGTTTTTTTCAATGTCAAAAAATTATTTTAAAAATAAAATTCAAAATGTTTTTCTTTTTCTTTTAATAAATTTGGAAAATTTTGATGAATTTTTTTCCTTCGTTTCCAAAAGAAACAAACAATTTTGAGGGCGAAACAAAAATCATCGGAGGAAATTCAGATTCTTTCCCAAATTTGTACGGAACTTTTTCCGGCAAAACAGAAAAAAGTCCTTCTTTGTTTGAACCAAAAAAATGTCCAAATTTATTTGGACGAAAATCGAAAAATTTTTCTTGAATTTCCAACTTTTTGAGAAATTCTCCATTTTGGTTGAAAAGACAAAATTCCGACGTTCCTCCCCTCGACCCCCACAAATTCCCAGTCGTGGGATCGACACGAAGGCGGGGGGAACCACGACCCCCACCCCACCCCGGCCACCCCCCCAAGGCGAATTGTTTTCATTTTTTCTCCTCTTTCCGAAAAACAAACAATTTCTTTAAATTCAAAGTCACAGGCGAAAATTTGTCGGTGAAATTGACACAAAGAATAAAATTCCTTTTCTTTTGTGTCAATAATTTTTTCTATTTTTAAAAATGGGGGGCGTTTTTTTCTCCCCAAAAAGAAAAGTCTTCCCCCCGCAACGGACCCCCCAGGACAACAAACGACGAAAATGTCACCTGAAAGGCGACAAATGTCCGTGGGTCCGAAACTCCCTCCTCCGTCCGTCAATTCATATCGGCCAACGAATTCCCCCGAATCATCAAATTCTTTCACCGATTCGTCGTCCAAATCGCAGACAAAGACATGATCGTCTTCGTCGGTGGCGAGAATCGAGTTAATAATCCCCGGGTTCGATTCCTGCAGACGGTATTCTTTTTGGAGATGGAAATACCCGGATGTCCCGACCGTCGTCAACTGGATGACTTCTTTTCTCAAAGTCTCCAGGGAATCGTGGCACCATTTTTGGAATGTCACCGTCAATTCCGCTTTTTCGTGGGGGACAAACGATTGTGGGAGCCGCGATCTAAGCTCCGCTCGCAGCAACCTCAACCCACAAAGGACGTCGTCGTCTTGGGCGTCGTCCCTCGAAAGGTGACCCGCTTGATGGCGCCAAATCGTGACCTTCTTCAAAAGGTCGTCTCCCTCTTTTAGGGAGAGGCGCCATTTGTCTAACTGGACAGACGTCGCCCCTCTCATATCCTCGCACAGCTCTTCCACCTTTCGTCGCGTCTCTTCCATAAATTCGTCAAAATTCCGCCACAATTTTGAGCATTTGGAATCGGATTCCATGGACAATTCGTCCATGGATCGCCTCGTCCGCTCGTTCCTCATACGGACCAGGATTTCGAAATCCCGGAGGTCCTCCTCCAGGGTGGGGCCGTCCAGCTTCTCCTTCGACGCCTCCTCCCTCACGGACAACGGCCGAGGGGGGCACTGGGGGGAGGCGGTCACGTGATCAACGTAACACGCGTCACAGAAGCACACGTTGCACCGGTCGCAGTAGGCGTCCTTCGGTTTGCGGTGCAGTCGACACTCGTCCGACGTCATGACCACCACGGCCTCCGCCCTCGACATGCGGCCAAGGTCACTGGTTTCATGTTTGGGGAGGAATATCTTGTGGGCTCTCCGGCAATTCTGGCAGAAGAGTTTCCGGCAATCATGGCACCAAAACTGGCCGGTCGATTTGGTGTCGTCAGCTTCCAAACATGAATCACAACACAATTCGCTAGATTCCAGGCGTTGGCGCGTCACAGTCTTCTCCAAAAATGGTGAAAGTTTCAAATGTTCACGTGCCCCCACGGGGGAGTGGCACAGGGGACATTCCACGTCGTCTTGTGTCGCTGCCTGGAATTGATTATCCAGACATGTCCGACACAAAGAATGAAGACATGGCAATGTCTTCGAGAAAAATCCCAAAAGTTGGTCGCAATTCGAACAAAGGAATTTCTTTTCATCCATCGACGCCATCTTGAAATTTTCTTTTAAAAAATCTGAAAAGAAAAAAAAAGAAAGAAATTTTAAAAACTCCGAAAAATCAAAAAAATAATTAATTAAATAAATAAATTGATTTCCTAAAAAACAAATAAAAATTTTCTAAAATCACAAAAGAAGTTGAATAAGTGAGGAGAAAAGTGAATGAATATGAGAGAGAGTGAAGAGAGAGTGGTTAACAAGAAGGGAGGGGTTCAGCAATTCGATAAGAAAGAAAGAAAGAAAGGGTAAAAGAAAAAAAGAGAGGTCGGGAGTGAGTGATTATGAAATGTATGTATATATATATATATATATATATATATATATATAAATAAAGTATCTTTCCGTTTTTAATTGACTATATAATTATTAACTTTATAAGCGGAAAGAAAGGGTAAAAGAAACAAAGAGAAAGAAAAAAGTAAATTGTTAACAAGGAAGAAAGGGAGGGGGTAGAGCAATTCGATGAGCGGAAAGAAACAAAGAGAGGGAAAGAGAGAGTGTTTAACAAGTAAGAAAGGGAGGGGGTAGAGCAATTCGATGAGCGGAAAGAAACAAAGAGAGGGAAAGAGAGAGTGTTTAACAAGGAAGAAAGGGAGAGGGTAGAGCAATTCGATGAGCGGAAAGAAAGAAAGAACAAAAGAAACAAAGAGAGGGAAAGAGAGAGTGTTAAACAAGGAAGAAAGGGAGGGGTAGAGCAATTCGATGAGCGGAAAGAAAGAAAGAACAAAAGAAACAAAGAGAGGGAAAGAGAGAGCGTTTAACAAGGAAGAAAGGGAGGTAGAGCAATTCGATGAGCGGAAAGAAAGAAAGAACAAAAGAAACAAAGAGAGGAAAGGGAGAGTGTTTAACAAGGAAGAAAGAAAGGAGGTAGAGCAACTCGATGAGCGGAAAGAAGAAAGAACAAAAGAAACAAAGAGGGAGAAGAGAGTGTTTAACAAGGAGGAAGAAAGGGAGGGGGTAGAGCAACTCGATGAGCGGAAAGAAAAGAAGAACAAAAGAAACAAAGAGAGGGAAAGAGAGAGTGTTTAACAAGGAAGAAAGGGAGGGGGTAGAGCAATTCGATGAGCGGAAAGAAAGAAAGAACAAAAGAAACAAAGAGAGGGAAAGAGAGTGTTTAACAAGGAAAGAAGGGAGGGGGTAGAGCAACACGATGAGCGGAAAGAAAGAAAGAACAAAAGAAACAAAGAGAGGGGGGGGGGGGGAAAGAGAGAGTGTTTAACAAGGAAGAAAGGGAGAGGTAGAGCAATTCGATGAGCGGAAAGAAAGAAAGAGCAAAAGAAACAAAGAGAGGAAGAGAGTGTTTAACAAGGAAGAAAGGGAGGGGGTAGAGGAAAACAACACGATGAGCGGAAAGAAAGAAAGAACAAAAGAAACAAAGAGAGGGAAAGAGAGAGTGTTTAACAAGGAAGAAAGGGAGGGAGTAGAGCAATTCGATGAGCGGAAAGAAAGAAAGAAACAAAAGAAACAAAGAGAGGGAAAGAGAGAGAGTGTTTAACAAGGAAGAAAGGGAGGGGGTAGAGCAACACGATGAGCGGAAAGAAGAAAGAACAAAAGAAACAAAGAGAGGGAAAGAGAGGGGAGTGTTTAACAAGGAAGAAAGGGAGGGGGGGTAGAACGAATTCGATGGAGGGCGGGAAGAGAAAAAGAAAAGAGCAAGAAACAAGGAAAGAGAGTGTTTAACAAGGAAGAAAGGGAGGGGGTAGAGGCAACCGATGAGCGGAAAGAAGAAAGAGCAAAAGAAACAAAGAGAGGGAAGAGAGAGAGAGAGAGTGTTTAACAAGAGAGAAGGAAGAAAGGGAGGGGGTAGAACAGCGATGAGCGGAAAGAAGAAAGAGCAAAAGAAACAAGAGGGAAAGAGAGTGTTTAACAAGGAAGAAAGGGAGGGTAGAGCAATTCGATGAGCGGAAAGAAAAGAAAGAACAAAAGAAACAAGAGAGAGGGAAAGAGTGTTTAACAAGGGAAGAAAGGGAGGGGGTAGAGCAACACGATGAGCGGAAAGAAAGAAAGAGAAAGAACAAAAGAAACAAAGAGAGAGAGGGAAAGAGAGAGTGTTTAGCAAGGAAGAAAGGGAGGGGTAAGGCAATTCGATGAGCGGAAAGAAAGAAAGAGCAAAGAAACAAAGAGAGAGGGAAGAGAGTGTTTAATAAAGGAAGAAAGGGAGGGGTAGAGCAACACGATGAGCGGAAAGAAAGAAAGAGCAAAAGAAACAAAGAGAGGGAAAGAGAGAGTGTTTAACAAGGAAAGAAGGGAGGGGGTAGAGCAACTCGATGAGCGGAAAGAAAGAAAGAACAAAAGAAACAAAGAGAGGGAAGAGAGAGAGTGTTTAACAAGGAAGAAAGGGAGGGGGTAGAGCAATTCGATGAGCGGAAAAGAAAGAAGAACAAAAGAAACAAAGAGAGGAAAGAGAGTGTTTAACAAGGAAGAAAGGGAGGGTAGAGCAATTCGATGAGCGGAAAGAAAGACAAAAGAAACAAAGAGAGGGAAAGAGAGAGTGTTTAACAAGGAAGAAAGGGAGGGGGTAGGCAACACGATGAGCAGAAAGAAAGAAAGAGCAAAAGAAACAAAGAGAGGGAAAGAGAGAGTGTTTAACAAGGAAGAAAGGGAGGGGTAGAGCAACTCGATGAGCGGAAAGAAAGAAAGAACAAAAGAAACAAAGAGAGGGAAAGAGAGAGTGTTTAACAAGGAAGAAAGGGAGGGGGTAGAGCAATTCGATGAGCGGAAAGAAAGAAAGAACAAAAGAAACAAAGAGAGGGAAAGAGAGAGTGTTTAACAAGGAAGAAAGGGAGGGGTAGAGCAATTCGATGAGCGGAAAGAAAGAAAGAACAAAAGAAACAAAGAGAGGGAAAGAGAGAGTGTTTAACAAGGAAGAAAGGGAGGGGGTAGAGCAACTCGATGAGC
>JBBBDQ010002280.1:0-105000 GCA_037127315.1 Ascarosepion bandense
ATTCTACTATGGATTGTTTATTCTCTTTTTTATATAAATCTTCCTTTTTCTTTATGGTCTAGGTGTTGGGTTAAGTAGGAATAAGCATCAGTATAATAATTCTACTATGGATTGTTTATTCTCTTTTTTATATAAATCTTCCTTTTTCTTTATGGTCTAGATGTTGGGTTAAGTAGGAATAAGCATCAGTATAATAATTCTACTATGGATTGTTTATTCTCTTTTTTATATAAATCTTCCTTTTTCTTTATGGTCTAGATGTTAGGTTAAGTAGGAATAATCATCAGTATAATAAGTCTACTATGGATTGTTTATTCTCTTTTTTATATAAATCTTCCTTTTTCTTTATGGTCTAGGTGTTGGGTTAAGTAGGAATAAGCATCAGTATAATAATTCTACTATGGATTGTTTATTCTCTTTTTTATATAAATCTTCCTTTTTCTTTATGGTCTAGGTGTTGGGTTAAGTAGGAATAAGCATCAGTATAATAATTCTACTATGGATTGTTTATTCTCTTTTTTATATAAATCTTTCTTTTTCTTTATGGTCTAGGTTTTGGGTTAAGTAGGAATAAGCATCAGTATAATAATTCTACTATGGATTGTTTATTCTCTTTTTTATATAAATCTTCCTTTTTCTTTATGGTCTAGATGTTGGGTTAAGTAGGAATAAGCATCAGTATAATAATTCTACTATGGATTGTTTATTCTCTTTTTTATTTTTTATAAATAAATCTTCCTTTTTCTTTATGGTCTAGGTGTTGGGTTAAGTAGGAATAAGCATCAGTATAATAATTCTACTATGGATTGTTTATTCTCTTTTTTATATAAATCTTCCTTTTTCTTTATGGTCTAGGTGTTGGGTTAAGTAGGAATAAGCATCAGTATAATAATTCTACTATGGATTGTTTATTCTCTTTTTTATATAAATCTTCCTTTTTCTTTATGGTCTAGGTGTTGGGTTAAGTAGGAATAAGCATCAGTATAATAATTCTGCTATGGATTGTTTATTCTCTTTTTTATATAAATCTTCCTTTTTCTTTATGGTCTAGGCGTTGGGTTAAGTAGGAATAAGCATCAGTATAATAATTCTACTATGGATTGTTTATTCTCTTTTTCATATAAATCTTCCTTTTTCTTTATGGTCTAGGTGTTGGGTTAAGTAGGAATAAGCATCAGTATAATAATTCTACTATGGATTGTTTATTCTCTTTTTTATATAAATCTTCCTTTTTCTTTATGGTCTAGGTGTTGGGTTAAGTAGGAATAAGCATCAGTATAATAATTCTACTATGGATTGTTTATTCTCTTTTTTATATAAATCTTCCTTTTTCTTTATGGTCTAGGTGTTAGGTTAAGTAGGAATAAGCATGAGTATAATAATTCTACTATGGATTGTTTATTCTCTTTTTTATATAAATCTTCCTTTTTCTTTATGGTCTAGGTGTTGGGTTAAGTAGGAATAAGCATCAGTATAATAATTCTACTATGGATTTTTTATTCTCTTTTTTATATAAATCTTCCTTTTCCTTTATGGTCTAGATGTTGGGTTAAATAGGAATAAGCATCAGTATAATAATTCTACTATGGATTGTTTATTCTCTTTTTTATATAAATCTTCCTTTTTCTTTATGGTCTAGGTGTTGGGTTAAGTAGGAATAAGCATCAGTATAATAATTCTACTAGGGATTGTTTATTCTCTTTTTTATATAAATCTTCCTTTTTCTTTATGGTCTAGATGTTGGGTTAAGTAGGAATAAGCATCAAGTATAATAATTCTACTATGGATTGTTTATTCTCTTTTTTTATAAATCTTCCTTTTTCTTTATGGTCTAGATGTTAGGTTAGTAGGAATAAGCATCAGTATAATAAGTCTACTGTAGGATTGTTTATTCTCTTTTTTATATAAATCTTCCTTTTCTTTATGGTCTGGTGTTGGGTTAAGTGAATAAGCATCAGTATAATAATTCTACTATGGATTGTTTATTCTCTTTTTTAGCATAAATCTTCCTTTTCTTTATGGTCTAGGTGTTGGGTTAAGTAGGAATAAGCATCAGTATAATAATTCTACTATGGATTGTTTATTCTCTTTTTATATAAATCTTTCTTTTTCTTTATGGTCTAGGTTTTGGGTTAAGTAGGAATAAGCATCAGTATAATTCTACTATGGATTGTTTATTCTCTTTTTTATATAAATCTTCCTTTTTTCTTTATAGTTAGATGTTGGGTTAGTAGGAATAAGCATCAGTATAATAATTCTACTATGGATTGTTTTATTCTCTTTTTTATATAAATCTTCCTTTTTCTTTATGGTCTAGGTGTTAGGTTAGTAGAATAGCATCAGTATAATAATTCCTACTATGGATTGTTTATTCTCTTTTTTGTATAAATCTTCCTTTTTCTTTATGGTCTAGGTGTTGGGTTAGTAGGAATAAGCATCAGTATAATAATTCTACTATGGTTTGTTTTATTCTCTTTTTTATATAAATCTTCCTTTTTTCTTTATGGTCTAGGTTTTGGGTTAGTGTAGAATAAGCATCAGTATAATAATTCTACTATGGATTGTTTATTCTCTTTATATAAATCTTCCTTTTTTCTTTATGGTCTAGGTGTTGGGTTAGTAGGAATAAGCATCAGTATAATAATTCTACTACATGGATTGTTTATTCCTTTTTCATATAAATCTTCCTTTTTCTTTATGGTCTGGTGTTGGGTTAAGTAGGAATAAGCATCAGTATAATAATTCTACTGGATTGTTTATTCTCTTTTTTATATAAATCTTCCTTTTTCTTTATGGTCTAGGTGTTGGGTTAAGTAGGAATAAGCATCAGTATAATAATTCTACTATGGATTGTTTATTCTCTTTTTTATATAAATCTTCCTTTTTCTTTATGGTCTAGGTGTTAGGTTAAGTGAGCATGAGTATAATAATTCTACTATGGATTGTTTATTCTCTTTTTTATATAAATCTTCCTTTTTCTTTATGGTCTAGGTGTTGGGTTAAGTAGGAATAAGCATCAGTATAATAATTCATGGATTGTTTATTCTCTTTTTTATATAAATCTTCCTTTTTCTTTATGGTCTAGGTGTTGGGTTAAGTAGAATAGCCATCAGTATAATAATTCTACTATGGATTGTTTATTCTCTTTTTTATATAAATCTCTTCCTTTTTCAGCATATGGTCTAGGTGTTGGGTTAAGTAGGAATAAGCATCAGAGTATAATAATACTATGGATTGTTTATTCTCTTTTTCATATAAATCTTCCTTTTTCTTTATGGTTTTAGGTGTTGGGTTAAGTAGGAATAAGCATCAGTATAATAATTGTACTATGGATTGTTTATTCTCTTTTTTATATAAATCTTCCTTTTTCTTTATGGTCTAGGTGTTGGGTTAAGTAGGAATAAGCATTAGTATAATAATTCTACTATGGATTGTTTATTCTCTTTTTTATATAAATCTTCCTTTTTCTTTATGGTCTAGATGTTGGGTTAAGTAGGAATAAGCATCAGTATAATAATTCTACTGTGGATTGTTTATTCTCTTTTATATAAATCTTCCTTTTTCTTTATGAATTAGGTGTTGAACTATAGTAGAATAAGCATCAGTATAATAATTCTACTATGGATTGTTTATTCTCTTTTTTATATACGTCTTCCTTTTCTTTATGGTCTAGGTGTTGGGTTAAGTAGGAATAAGCATCAGTATAATAATTCTACTATGGATTGTTTATTCTCTTTTTTATATAAATCTTCCTTTTTCTTTATGGTCTAGGTGTTGGTTTAAGTAGGAATAAGCATCAGTATAATAATTCTACCCATGGATTGTTTATTCTCTTTTTTATATAAATCTTCACTTTTTCTTTATGGTCTAGAGGTTAGGTTAAGTAGGAATAAGCATCAGTATAATAATCCTACTATGGATTGTTTATTCTCTTTTTTATATAAATCTTCCTTTTCTTTATGGTCTAGGTGTTGGGTTAAGTAGGAATAAGCATCAGTATAATAATTCTACTATAGGTTGTTTATTCTCTTTTTCATATAAATCTTCCTTTTTCTTTATGGTCTAGGTGTTGGGTTAAGTAGGAATAAACATCAGTATAATAATTCTCCTGGATTGTTTATTCTCTTTTTTATATAAATCTTCCTTTTCTTTATGGTCTAGGTGTTGGGTTAAGTAGGAATAAACATCAGTATAATAATTCTACTATGGATTATTCTCTTTTTTATATAAATCTTCCTTTTTCTTTATGGTCTAGGTGTTGGTTTGGTAGAATAATCAGTATAATAATTCTACTATGGTTTGTTTATTCTCTTTTATATAAATCTTCCTTTCTTTATGGTCTAGATGTTAGGTTAAGTAGGAATAAGCATCAGTATAATAATCCTATGGATTGTTTATTCTCTTTTTTATATAAATCTTCCTTTTTCTTTATGGTCTAGGTGTTGGGTTAATGAGAATAAGCATCAGTATAATAATTCTACTATGGATTGTTTATTCTCTTTTTCATATAAATCTTCCTTTTTCTTTATGGTCTAGGTGTTAGGTTAAATAGGAATAAGCATCAGTATAATAATTCCTACTATGGATTGTTTATTCTCTTTTTATATAAATCTTTCCTTTTCTTTATGGTCTAGGTGTTGGGTTAAGTAGGAATAAGCATCAGTATAATAATTCTACTATGGATTGTTTATTCTCTTTTTTATATAAATCTTCCTTTTTCTTTATGGTCTAGGTGTTGGGTTAAGTAGGAATAAGCATCAGTATAATAATTCCTACTATGGATTGTTTATTCTCTTTTTTTATATAAATCTTCCTTTTTCTTTACGGTCTAGGTATTTGGGTTAAGTAGGAATAAGCATCAGTATAATAATTCTACTATGGATTATTCTCTTTTTATATAAATCTTCCTTTTTCTTTACGGTCTAGGTCTTGAGTTCGTAGGAATAAGCATCAGTATAATAATTCTACTATGGATTGTTTATTCTCTTTCATATAAATCTTCCTTTTTCTTTATGGTCTAGGTGTTGGGTTAAGTAGGAATAAGCATCAGTATAATAATTCTACTATGGATTGTTTATTCTCTTTTTTATATAAATCTTCCTTTTTTTCTTTATGGTCTAGGTGTTGGGTTAAGTAGGAATAAGCATCAGTATAATAATTCTACTATGGATTGTTTATTCTCTTTTTATATAAATCTTCCTTTTTCTTTATGGTCTAGGTGTTGGGTTAAGTAGGAATAAGCATCAGTATAATAATTCTATATGGATTGTTTATTCTCTTTACATGTAAATCTTCCTTTTTCTTTATGGTCTAGGTGTTGGGTTAAGTAGGAATAAGCATCAGTATGGTGCACTAAATTCAGCCTTGCACTGAGTTGGAACAGCTAAAGAAAATGTTGATTTACTTTATAGGTGGAAGTTTTAAAAAACGTGAAAATGCGGTTCATTGGAAAGTGGAAAGAGAGAGATTCAGTTGTCATTAAACTGGGGAAACTCTCTGTTCGAAAGAGGCCGTCCTTTTTCCATGTTTTGTTACATCTAGAAGCAAAGAGATGAAAGAGAGTGAAACAGGAAGTGTTTATGTTTTTATCGTTTTTAACAGCACCCCCTAGTAGCATTTGATAAAACCAAGTGGGGTAATCATATTTGTGGTTCTTTACTCTTAGCATCATGAGAAAATATATTTCTTTTTCTTTTTTTTTTAGTTCATTATTATTATTTCTTTATTTAATTTTTCCATATACTCTTTCCAAATTTTGGTTGAAATAGCTATACAGATGTCAAAGTTCAAGTAAATACCAAAATTTTGAATGTTGATTTTTTCAGGCATGAAGCCCTCCTCACTGAGAACACTGGAGTCGCATAAAATGGAGGAGCGCTGCCAATTTAGGACCCGAGCTGCTAAATCCTCAACTTTCCAGCCTTGATAGAAATTTCTATCTCCCCAGTTTTTTATCTTCACTTTTTATCTTGATTCAACCAGCTTTGTATATTTTCCCACTCCCAAACTGAGTCTGTCTCTCCCCTGCCACTAGCAAGTGAGTTTCTTGATTCTGTTTATCGATAGAACAGAACAGCCACATTAATTTTTTATAGGTTGGATGGCTTCCTACTAACACAATTAATTCTATCTTGAATATTTTGTTTTCTTTTATTTCAATTATTCACTTCCTCTTTCAAATCAGGTGTGTATTTCTGTAAAAAAAAAATATGTATATTTATATTTATTGAGAAAATTCTATCACCATGTGTTTTTTATTAGGTTCCCTGTGAAAATGTGATACTGTGGTACATGCTGGGATTGAATAGAGAAGGATAAGTTCTTGTGGTGATTGCATCAATTGTTAAAGTAAATGGGCTGTGAGTTGGATTAGCTATAGGTAGAATAGACAGTGTTGGCCAGCTTTTCTCCCACTTCTTCAATCTTTTGCCACAAATTATGTATTTGATTAAATAAACTTTCCAGACTTGATAAAGTTCAAAAGTTTTGACATGAACTTGTTGGTGATAATTATTTTTCATTTTACAACCTTTTTTTCCACAGATGTAATGCCACAAACCTGTTCATATGCTATCACTACTTCTATACAAAATGTTCACACAAGCCATATTTTAGTTCCACTAGTTCTGACTCTTACAGTCCGAACATATCATATTACATCCACAGAGTAGAATCACCCTCATTTCCTCCATATTCCAATTTTAAGGCAAAAGTTCAACTCAAACACATTTTTCCAAAGAACTGCTACTTTTTGGAACAGACTCTTGCATGGATATTTCTCTGAATGCTAGAATTTTAACCTTTTCAAGTCAAAGGTTAATTATTATCTATCCTGTAGTTTGTACTCACTTGTGAGAGAATCAATTTCACTATCTTTCTCATAATCTTCACTTCCTACTATCTTCTCTTACACTAATATCATACACCTCATTCAGTAACCCTCTAACTTGAGAGACTCTTGAGTTTTGTATTTGGTGAGATGTTGTAAAAATAAATAAATAAATAAATGATTATTCTGTTTCTCCCCATTTGACCTTGTGGAATTTCAAGCTGGGCTTAATTAATATTGATATCCCGATAAAAACCAGAATTTTGGATGTTGCTTGTCTTGGTTGGTCAGCTTTCTCCATTTGGGAAATGTGGCAAAACAATAGTAGTCTTTCTCATCCTATTTGGTCCTGTGCAGTACAAAGCTGGGTTTAGTAAATATCAAAACAATAATTTATTAAATAGTGATCAAATATTTATAAATTCTAATGATAATAAATGCTTTATTTTTTATTCAATGAAATACAACCCAACGTTTTTTACACAAACTGAGGGAGTGTCTTATTTTCCAAATCAACAAATTAAGTTATCCAAATGGACTTAACATAAACAAGGGCAGATAACCGTTATTGGTTTGTTGTCAAGAACGAAGTATAGCATCATTCCGACTATTGCTACTACACTCGCTTGATTTGAAACCGGTACATCGTGCTGTATAGTAGTAATCTGTAGTGATAAATTATATTTGTGACCATCATATTTTAAAGCTGAAGTACTGTTATTTTATTTATAGGAGATTAAATATTTCAGTATTTATAAAAGTAAGTTTTGTAATTTAACTTTAGCAAGTAAGTGTATTACAAGAAGTAATCGTTTGCTCTCGCCTCGAATTATATGGTTAGCAATAGAAGGGGAAAAAAAGTATTTTTTAAAAATACCATACCGAGCCTGTGACATCAAGAGAGAAATGTTTTACTCGCTTCTCGAGGGAGGTTGCTGTAATCTTTGTTGCTACTGCTAAAGGTTTTGTTTTTGTTTTTTAATATACAACATGATTTAACAACGACGGTTTAAGTTTCTTTTTCTGCCATTGAAAAACTCCACCAAACATTCGTAAAAAATAGAGTCAAGTAAATCCAGCCTTCGTTAAAATTAGTATCTTATTTTCTCTCTTTAGTTAGTAGATTTACCTATTGTTTCTTCTGCTCACTAGGTAAAAGATTTATTAACGTTTTAACTACATCATTTGTGACAAAAACGTAAAACTAAACAGAAAACAAGCAAACGAAAAAGGGGATCTGGCGTATGGGCCAGCCTCTTCATTAACTCTTTGGACTTAATTGGATTGGAATGGAAAGCAGGTAAGAATATTTTGTCTTATTTTTTCCTTATGTTCAATGTATTTTGTTTTACCTTGCTTATGAAATTACGAACACCTTGTTTCACATTTTTGACAGTAAACATATCTTAATCTTAAAAAATGATTATTTTAAAAAATGCCTCTTTGAATATCGATCTGTCGTGAATAAAGTGCTTCTCTTCAATGTGATTTTTAAGGTGTTGTAACCAAACACACCTTAGCTTTTTTTTTTTTTTAAGTTAAATGCCGGGTTAAGGTATACACATGGTTGTGTTTTACGATTTTATCTAAAAAATGTTTAAAAAATATTGTTTAAAAATGTTTAAAAGATATTTTTATTTTTTTTTATTATTTAATGAGTTTAAAAATTGATTAAAAAACAATATAATTTTATCGTAAAAATCATCTGTTTTTGTTTTAAAATCTAAAATAGATTTTAAAAAAATGCTGTCAAAAGTTTCAAATAAGATGTTTTTAAATGCCACTAAAAAATAAAAATCGCTTTGTATTTAAATGAAAAAGAAAATCTTTTGATCACCAACCGTATTTTAAAGAAATCAAATTTTAAATTTTTTATTCATCGTTCCTGTTTTTTTTTATTTTGTTACCCGTGAAATGTAAAAAAAAAAATGTTAAAAATAAATAACCTTTCATTAAATTCAAAAAGTGTTAAAAATATTTCATTGATCTTTTTTTCAGTAAGAAAAATTAAAAATAAAAATAAAATGATCCCAATTACTTTTTTTTAATTACCAGAAAAAAAAACATAAAAAAAAGCTACATAAAAAAAAAACAAAAAAAAACTAAAAAACTTTAGGTAAAGAAAGAGAAAAAAGACGTTCAAAATCCAAAAATGTTTATTTTGTATTTTTGTCATTAAATTTAATTCAGTTTATTGTAGACATGACCCTTAGGTGGGGGACTGTATTGGATCCTTATTTCTTAATGATAAAGAAAAGTGCTTTTTTTTTTTTTTAATGTGTGTGTGTGTGTCGGAGGTGGGGTAGCAACTTTCAAAAAGAAACCATACCTGATTGCAAAATTTTGATTTCTCTTAAATTGAAAACAGACAACAAAATAAAATTTGTTTGAATAAAAACTATCAAGGAAAGGAAGTATGCACGTTGCTCAAAAATTATTTTTCCATGCTTATCTTCAGCACTGTTTGCGATATAATCATCATCATCATCATCATCATCATATGACCTCATACCAGGATTGTCGTTTTTAAAAGGAATGTGGTTTTAAAGTTTGTTTTTTTTCTAGTTTTCAATACTCTTCTCAATGTTAAAAAGATCGATTTAAAGTTTACCGACACACACAAACTATCAAAGAGACATAAAATTTAAAAAAACATGTTTGTTCGTACCTTTTTGTATTGTTCTTAAATTGCAAGAATCTTGTTCTTTTTTCTTCTCACCTTTGTTTATATTGAAAAGAAAAAGAAACGAACAAAAAAGCAACTTCTTTTGGGTATTATTATTCATTTTGTTGAGGTTTGTTAGGATTTCCCCAAAATTAAATGTCACAATTGCGATCAGTCACTTAGTTTTATTTAATTTACAATATTTCGAAGCTTCTTTGCCTGGTTTTACTTTTATTATTAAGCGAATTTTACAAACTACTAACTTCAAAGACTAACAATAGTCATGTTTTCTTAACACCTTTTATTCTCAGAGTTAAAATAAGAATGATGACTGTCACAGAGAAATAAATTAAATACAATTTTTGTAATCTATTTTCTTAATTTTTTTAAAAAATTTTATTTAGTAATATTTATGCTTTGTAATAATAATAATAATAATAATGACGAATTGATTGAAGTAAATTATGTGGTTCGAAAAAATAAAAATAAAAACTAAAAACAAACTCTGCCCTAGAAACTACCACATAACCACAATCACGTGTATTTTTGTTGCTTTAAAAAAATATGAACTAAAAAACGCAAAATGAATTTGAATTGAAAGAATTGGATTGGGTTTCTATTTATTTTTAACCTAAGTTTACGCTTGGTAAAGAACATTATTTATTAAAAAACGTACTGCTAATTAGTTACTAATTAATTAGAGAATCTTAGTTACTTCATTTTCATTTTGATTTACACAAAAAAAGGTAGCTTAAAGGAAATTAAAACAAAAATTCGTAAGTAATTCAGTAAAAATCGCCCTCAGTAAAAAAAAAAAAAATCCAACCAAATCATAAGTACACTTAGTTTTTAAAATTAAATTATCTTTTCTTCTCTGATACTAATTCGGTTTATCAGTTAAACAAAAAACACATTCCTAAGTAAATACTATTTTTAGTATCTTCTTCGCCAATTGTTCATAAATAGTCGGCTAGTGACTAAAAATTCTTTCTTCCACTTCCTATTGTAAACTTTTTTTCTTCTTTTTTTTTTGCTAACAACCCGTCAAAATATTATAACCTGTTAGTGTTCTTCATTTTTGGATCCACTGATATATATTTTTTTTTCATTCTACAATATTTTAAATGTGGATTTTTCCCCTTCAGGCATACTTTGATAATGACATTTATTTTTTAGGGCGTTTTTGAGAGTGGCAGTTTTCCATTTTTCGGTTTATTTAATTTTTTTTATTCAGTAAAAAATGCCTTATTTTTATTTATTTATTTTTTTTAACGGGAAAATTCTATTGTAGAAATATTCCAAGTCGACATGAAAAAAAAATATGCCAGGAAATTTTTCGTCAATAAAATTAAAAAACAAAAGTTTAATCTTTCTTCTTCAAGGCCAGAGCGATCAATATTTCTCAATTCTCTTACTTTTGAAATTCTTATTGCCATTCTTTTCGCTTTTTCGCTCTTTTATTGACCGAGTGACACAAAAAAAGTGGTTTAGGACAAATGAAATGTTCTTTTTTTAAAAATGTCTTATAATTTTTATTTTTAATGTCATAAAAAAAACTTGAAATTGGATGTTTTGTGTCGGAATATTTAATAATAAAAAAAATTAACCATTCTCTCAAACAAAATGTGTTTTTTTTTTATTCCTCTGATTTGAAATTAAAAAGAATTTTTTAAAGATCTTTTATTTTTCAATTTAACTTAAAAAAGTTAATTACTCAGAATATTGTTGAGCTACCTGCTACATTTTTTTTAGTTTAGTTTTTTGTTTGTTCGTTTTTTAATTTTATTTTTTTCACACAATAATATTGAAAATTTTTTAATTTAAAAAATGAACAGTTTTTAAAATTACTTGAAATTCTTTGAATTTTTTAATTTTTTTTACAGTAACAAATGGACAGAAATTTATCAATCCAAATTATTATTTACATAAAATATTAAAGAATATAAATTTTTAAATCATTTAAAGAAAAAAAAAACAAAATTTCATAAATTCAACAAAAAACAAAACATTTTTTTAAGTATTTTTAAATAAAAAAAAATTCGGCGGCTGTTTAAATGCTTCTTGTTCTTGTTTGAATGAAAATTTGAATTAAGTAAAAAAAAAAAAAGATAAAGATTCTAAGAAAGATGAAACAACTAAGAAGCAACTATGCCATGCGTAGATACTTTTTTTGCTATTGGAAAATGCTAGTTTCGAATTAAAGGCAGTCTTAGATTGGCGCTTCTCAAGCTTCATTTCCTTAATTTGGCTTTTTTGTGTGAGCGTTGTGGTGCAGTGCATATGGGATGGAACGAGAAATCGAGGAACCGAGTTCGAATTCCAGTTGCATTCACTTACGCGCAAATACCACTGGAAAAAAAAAGGTGTTCACTGTTCATCCATCTCTTCCCTACAGTTATGGGTTAAATAACAGGACAGATTGCTTTCTATAGCCTTGGCTGGCAACCAGTCTACCGCAGAAAGTAATGACAACCTACTGCGAAATAATCTTCTGCCCAGTCAGTCACGTCTATTTCAAGACATGATCGCCCAAGCCTATATCACGTATGGCACTTAACTGACTGACTGTAAGCAAAAAAAAAAAAAAAGTTAATAGTTTTAATGCTGGATATTGGTATTTATTCTGTTTAAAAAATTATGGACGTTTAATTTTTTTTAATCTTCAAGAATTGACATTTTATTTTACAGTTATCAAAACAAATCATTTATTAAAACATTTTGCAGATATAGCTATATTTATTAAAAAATGTCACAAATAAAATTCAAAATCCCCAAAAGTAAAGATGTTCCCTTTTTCTTTTTTCTTTACTAATGTTCACCCCTATACAAGGCCCAAGAACCATTCATGGTAGAGGTTTATTGAAGGAGGTTGTTGCATGAGTAGTAAGAGGTGTAATGAGGATATGTGGGAAAGATAACGTTTGGGAAACTATCCATTTGGGATTCGGTTAGAGTTAATGGGACCGAGGAATGTAGCTTGTTTGAACATTTTCCATGGAAATAGTGAGTAACGATAGGCTTGAAAGGTTTTGTCTGTTGGAAATAATTTGTCACCCACAAAACTGTGTCTCTTTGAACTCTATCAAGACTGTACAGCTCCAGCCCAAACATGTTATTTTAAATTATTTTCAGTGTGCAAGTTAACCTTTCTTCCTCTATATGTGATTTCATTTGCGATACAAAAAAAATTATCCTGGAATTGAATGTGATTCTGATCCCTGAACAATAGTGTGTTTGAATTTCATAGTTGTGTTGTCATATCCTGCTATGACAACAGAAAACAACTTTGAGTGAAATTAACAATAAGGATACTGCAACTGAGAGATAGATCTCAGATGAAAGACTATTTGGGCAGAAGATTATTTTGCAGTAGGTTGCCATTGCTTTCTGTGGTAGACTGGTTTCCGACCAAGACTATAGAACCCAATCTGTCCTGTTATTTAACCCATAACTGGAGGGAAGAGATGGATTATCACCTTTCCCAAGGGTATTTGTGTGCAAGTGAATGCAAGGAATTCAACTGGAATTCAAACTCAGCTCCCCAATTTATTGTTACGAGTTGATATCCACTGCACCACAACGCACATCCAAACAAGTATATATATATATATATATATATATATATATATATATATATATATATATATTTATTTATTAGACATCCACATACAAGCCTGTTTCGCTGTATCACAGCTCATCAATGTGGCTAGACACATCCACTTGCTTTTGGCCAGGATCGAAACTCGGCTGATTTGGTGTCAGTTGGAGTCGCTACCCCCTAAGCCATACTAGTACTATGCTTAAATTTATAAGGTTGAGGTATCAAAGAGGAAAGCTCAATAGAAAAATTGCTATAGAAATATATATATATTTTTTTTTTTTTTTAAATCATATCACCCCAAGCAAGGCGGTAACGCCACTGATGTGCAGGGGGCTACGTAAGAGTAAGAAGATTGGAAAAGAGAAAACCAGAAACCACATCCTAAACCGGGAACAAGGGATGAGCCTCTTCACCTGTTCAATAGATGTGGGTGGAGTGTGAACCGGGCGATAGTTTAGTCTATCTACTACAATTGAAAAAAAAAAAGAGTAAAAGAATGGAAAAGAGAAAACTGGAAACCACATCCTAAACAGGGAACAAGAGATGAGCCTCTACACCTGTTCAATAGACGTGGTTGGAGTGTGATATATATATATCTAGAATTCAGAATTTTCTGGCATTTGCTTTTAAAAAATGCATTTGAGTTTTCTATAATTAAACAGTACATTTATACATTTTATTCACTGGCCTGAATATTCAAGAAATCTTGTTAGGAAAATAAATATCTTCCGGCAATATTTGAACCTGCGACTCCTATATACCAAAGAGAAGCCGTCAATAGATCTGACAAGTTAGATAAACAGAGTATCCACTAAAAATAATGTTCAAAGAAATAGATTTAAATAAATATGTCGGTTAAGACCATTTCGTAACTTTCTGTAAGATTTTGTATTATATATATATCTATATATTATCGATTTTCTGCACTATTGTAAGAACTGCAACCTTGAAACTTCTGAATATCATTTCTTATGTCTTTGTCTATGAGTGTATCAAATTTGATTAAAATCTGACCACTCCTTCTATAACCCGATTTTTTTGATTATCGATATTTATCAGGGGTACCTCGACACAAAACCTAGCTAAGAACACTTGCAGACGCTTATAGTACAACTGTGTAAATTTTCAAGAAAATCGGTTCAGACGTTTCGGAGTCTATAGGTAACGGATACACACACACACACAGAGACAAAGTTCCATTTATAAATAAGTTTAGATTAGACTTATATATTTAGTACTGTACTAAGAAATGTATTAAAAAGAAGTTATATTTAATTTTTCCTATTTTCTATTAAACAAGTTGAGCCCTTCCAAACAACGTATTTTGTCTTTAATTTCAGCTTAGAACCAGCATAATAAAAATTTTCGCCTGAAATTAAAGCCAAAATATGCCACTCAGAACTGCTCATGACCAAACATAATAGACATTCACCGCTTGTTACATTTAACAGTATACACTTGGAATATATATATATATATATATATATATATATATATATATGATTTTTCTTTTTTTCGTTTGGGAGGAGAGAAACCAAGAGGAAAAGTGATATGAATGACAAGGGAAGGGTTAAGCAGAAGTCCATGATCGCCTACGTCCTGAAGGTACACGACACATGAAAAAATAGAATGTAAGTTCAATGCGCGAGAAATAAATATATTGTGTTTGGCGCTGAAGGTTAAAAAATGTAACAACACCAGCAACCTAACACAGTGAAATATTTGTAGGTGAATGACATTGATTTTGAAAATCTAAAAATACTTTGACAGTAAAATATCGTCTAGACAAATGCTCCTAGGTATAACGATAAACTGCGTTCGGCAGCAATGACTCTGATTGACAGCTTTAGAGTGGCGTGAACACATATCTTAAATGCTTAATTGTTACCAGGTTCACCCTGACCCGGATTAGTAGCACTTGTTAGGGTCCCAGCTATGGGCAAATAGTTAACCCCAAACTGTTAACCCCCAAAAATACCAGCAATAAATTTTTAAAAAATATAAAGATGCCAGCAATGAATTAAAAATATTACCAGTAATGCATTTTTTAAAGAAAATATTAACAAGAATACAGTTTTAAAAAAAAACTATATTCCCAGCAATGCCTTTGACTCTCGACAAAAACCATCTTTATAAATATTCGTCAATGAAACCTGATGTACAAAATGTTTTCTTACAAAGAATAGATACTCTATTTATACAAACCTATCCTAGAAATCTTGTCGGCATTAAATAACCCACTGAGGTTGATATGCAGTAAAACAAAATAAATTGAACCAATCTAGATAAGTAAAATGTTTATACTTGTATAGAAATGAGCCATCAATGATATTAAATCAGTCTAAATTTTATTCGAAATTTCAACATGAATTTTATGTTTGCTCTGAATCAGAATTTAAAGGCTGTAACAGAAGTAAAATATTTTATTTGGAAACGTTTTAGTTCGTTGAATGAATTTTTACAGGAAAGATGGATTGGAAAATTGACACTCCTAGGACATATTGAAAGCAAGAGGAGTAGAAGAAAACAGCGGATAAACTCACGAGCTTGTGTAAGTAGATGGCAGAAAAGGGTTTAAGAGAGATAACAAAAAGACAAAATTTACTATAAGATACAGGAAATTGTAAAGAGCTATGATTGCTAATGTTCTGAAAGGCCACGTCCCATAAAGTAAGAAGATTTAAGTTTTATGGCTTATAGCTTTGAGTGTTATGTAATGTCGAAACATATTTTAGGGATTGTAAGAAGAATCCTCTTAAGGAAGCTACATTACAGTGGTGGAAAAGTGTCTGAAGCTGAGCTGCCAGGTCAGTACTAAAAACATTGTATACTCTTTGAATTTTGTCAAGGATATTAAGATATGTAGCAGGAACACCAGACCATATATAATTATATTAAATTACATTTTAAATATCTTTATTTCTTGACAAGTGCACAAGAAACTGTCAAAATGAACAAGGTTGATAAAAGTGTTATAAGATTAGGAAAATACTTGAAAGCCCTTGTGTATTCAGCGATTGAAATGAGGCTTAGCAATAATACATGCCTCTATTAAACCAAGAGAGACCAGTGTCTTTGAAGCTCCCTGGGTATTAACATATCTTGAGCCCCCTTGG
Source organism: Ascarosepion bandense (assembly GCA_037127315.1). Taxonomy (NCBI): domain Eukaryota; kingdom Metazoa; phylum Mollusca; class Cephalopoda; order Sepiida; family Sepiidae; genus Ascarosepion; species Ascarosepion bandense. Next base: position 16,212 of record JBBBDQ010002280.1, read on the forward strand.
GTACTACAATTTCTTGAACCTTTGTAGAGAGCACTTACATGAGATCAATGAGGAAAGAAACTAGGTATTTGTTAGTTTTATTTTTCAAAAGATTGCTAAGGCCTAAAGAAATAATTAAGATTTGTTGTATATTTTGTACTTGTCATGTTATGTTTGGCTTCAAATATTTTTTAATTCTGTTAATATTCACTCATTAATTTTGAAACGAGTGATATTGGCAAATGTCCCAATTTAGATGTTTTATAACAATTGAATTTGCAACCAACAAACCACACACACACACACACACACACACACACATATATATATATATATATATATATATATATATATATATATAAATGTCAAAGATAGTATGAAGCCAAAAATGCTGTTAGTAGGGTACTGAGAGAAAAGATATTTAAGGCAAGCAGTCTTTACAATGAAGTACTTGATATCATTTGTCTCCAGAACGTCTACTTGTCAAAGGATATTAGCTATATATATATATATATATATAATCTTACTGCACATCAAGACATAAACACACAAGTCATAGGGCTATACAGAAACGACAGTCTCATGATAGTACAAAACTCCACATACTTTAAAACAGACAAAATAAGAAAACTTATCCACAGAGAATTTAGAGGTTTAAACCTAAAAGTAATAGTCAACACAAATTTAAAAGTAGTAAACTTTCTCAATGGCAAGCATTTAGATTTAGTTAACAATAATTACCAACCATACATAAAACCCAACGAATACCCACTATACATCCACCCAAAGTCAAACCACCCCCCCTCGTATAATCAAACATATACCCTCCTCCATAGAATATAGAATTAGTAAAAACTTGTCCAGTGAAGAAATATTTAACAAACATAAAAGTCTCTATAACAAGTACTTAAAAAAAGCGGCTACAAAAACCAAGACATCCAATACATAACAAACTATAACCATAATAGGAAAAATAGAAAAAAAAAACCGTATATCCCAATACGGTAAAAAACCGTATATCCCAATACAAAATAACCTAAACTAAACAAAAAAGTGACCTGCCCAAAACTAAATAACCCATACCCTCCTCTAAACCAAATAGCAGCACCCTAAGAACCATAAATGAACAACTAGACCATCCTAAAATCACACACCACTCATATCATTAACAATGACGCCACTACTACTACGTCCAGACAAGATAAATAGGAAACCTGTTTTGAACTAAGCCACCTCTTCCAATCCCTAACTCTAAGACTACAATATGGCCAACAGAATCAAAATAAGCTCCCAACCCCACTTTCACTTAAAAAGCATATTCACCATAAATAAACTGTTTTTCACCTGATAATTTTCATTCCAACTTCGTCACCCGATGAGAAGCACCTAAAAAAGGTAGCTTTAAAATGTGAAAATTTTTGTGTAGTGATACTATAAATTTATAAACCATTGTAACAACTATTACAATATATATATATATATATATATATATATATATATATTTTCTAGACATATACTGTTAAATATGAGACAATGAATGTCTATATTTTTTTTTTTTAATCATATCACCCCGAGCAAGGCGGTAACACCACTGATGTGCAGGGGGCTACGTAAGAGTGAAAAGATTGGAAAAAAGAAAGCCGGAAACCACATCCTAAACAGGGAACAAGGGATGAGCCTCTCCACCTGTACAATAGACGTGGGTGGAGTGTGAACCGGGCAATAGTTTAGTCTATCTACTCCAATTGAGAAAAAAAAAATGAAAAAGAAAAAAAATGGAAAAGTGAAAAGATTGGAAAAGAGAAATCTGAAAACCACATCCTGAACAGGGAACAAGGGATGAGCCTCTAATCATGAGTTGTTCTAAATGTCATATTTTTAATCCAGTTGAAAATAAAGACAAAAATTCTCTAACAATTGGATAATTTTTTATTAATTTCGTTCTAAGCTTTTGGCTCACATGAGCCATCTTCAGAGAGGTTATTGAGACGGTAATACAATAACATCTACCATCACCGATGATTTTATTTTGTGTTGATATAAAACTCCACTAGGCAACAGCAATAGTTACCAAAAATAACAAACGCAGTTCACAAATTTGCAATGCTGGCATTGTCATCCCAAACTGATAGCATCTAGTAGTCACTTTCATAAAAAAATCGACTATAGTGAAATTTGAGCCTGGGTCTCAAGGTCTGAAAGTGAATATTCTTCATACAATTTCTGTGACCACATCACTCCTTACATCTAGCCACTTAACTCCTCAGGAACCCCCTTGATTATTATGTGGGGGACATAGTTGATCTAGAGACCAACAAAACTCCTTGTAGTACCAAGGACAAACTGAAGGCAAGGATTATGGCAGTATTTACCAACTTAAACAAGGTGAACATCCGGATTTGCATGAAATTCCAAAGTTGTTAGGAAGCTGTGGTTAAAGCTAATGGTAATTTTATTGAATAAATTTACTCTTTAGTATTTCAAGATATATTTAGGTAATTTTGGTAAATATATCTGTTAAAATGAGATGTCAGTGTTATTTTTATTTTTTCATAATTCAAATGTCAGTTTATCCATTGCACCCTGTATTTTTATATATATATATATATATATATATATATATATATATAATATAAAATTGTAGCAAAGCTTTTAAATTTGTCAAACAGAAAATATTTCATTGAAAATAGATTTGATTATGTGTTTCATCATTCTACGCTTCATCAAATCCAAAAGCCACTCATTTTCTTTCTTTAATTTAAAGAAATACCAGCTTTGGGGGGAAGAACTTTGATTCATTAGTTAAGCATAAACACATGCACACATTTTTCTTTCATCTTTGGATCTGATGAAACCTAAAATGACAAAATGTGTAATCAAATCAATTTTTAATGAAACATTTTCCATTTGTTAAATTTCTTAAATATGTTTACTTAAATTGAAATAATTATTTTCAGGTATCTATAATGTACATTTAGTTATTTCAAGGCCAACAACCTCATTTAGTGACCTGCTTTATCTTGAGAAGCTTTTGGGCCTTTAATTGGGTTAACAATTGTAAAATATAATCCTAAAACTTTATATATAATGCTAAGAATTCGTCTTTTGTAGCTTTCTGAAAGCTTTTCTTACATTACTATTTTTTTTCTTAAATCTTACTATTCAGAATTTCACAATTCTGTCTGTACTGCACAATAAAAAGATTGAAACTAATTCTCTTTATGGAAGAAAATTTTGGTGTATTTCTCAGTTCATATAGAAGACTCAAAGGACTTTTTTTGAAGTCGTTCTTTAACTGATAACATTCATTATCAACCACATTTCTGCTTGGTCAGTTGTTCATACATGCATGCAAATCATCCTATTTTTCCATGACCTCTTATAAGACTGATTTATATGTCATAACTATATTAGCAGTAAATACATTTAATTTTTAAAACTAACTGTAATCTCTCTCTCTCTCTCTCTCTTATATATATGTATGATATATCAAAAAAAGACCAGTTAGCCTTTTTGAAGTATTCAAAATTGCATTGGACCTTTTCCCCATATTTCTCATTATCCATCAAATCAGCAAAATAATTCATTTTACAACTGAAAACTTTCACCTTATTAATAGATTACTTTGAAATTCAGGGTGTTTCCTACAAATGTCTACTGGTTGTTTACATCTGCATAGAATGGCTTTGAAAGTTTTTAAAGCCAGAAAATATTTTTAGATTCCAAGAATTTTTTAGAGGCAATGATGATTTAGTTATACAAGTCATATTAATTAACCTATAGCTGGAGAGAGAAGAGGTGGATTTATAGGTCATTGATGATATTCACTATATATTTACTTTGGAGAAAGAAAAAACATTTTAAGTCTAAACATTTAAAAAAAAAATTTTTTTTTTTAAATCATGCAAGGCACTAAAGCCACTAAGACACAAGGGGTTACTGGGTGGAAAATAATAAGAAAAAAGAGAAACATTATTAAAGATTGAGAACAATAGAAAAGTAATAAAAAAGACAGTAAATAATAATAGACACTGTATTTAAATTTTTGAAGATCAAAATTGGCTGATTCCAAATCAAGACTAATAATATTGCTGATTCTTCTTTGAATTTTATCAAGAATCTCTAAATATATAGCAAGGGCACAGGACCATATGTGGCATAATGAAGGAATGATAAACCTATAAATATGTAAGATAGATTCTGGAGATAAAAATATAGTCTAGCATGACCCAGTTAATTGACTCTTTTTCTTTTGTCTACTATTTTGTACTTCAAAAACATCTAAGATGCCTATGTAATATAAATAACTCTACATTTTTTTTTTTTTAATCATATCACCCCAAGCAAGGTGGTAACGCCACTGATGTGCAGGGGGCTATGTAAGAGTGAAAAGATTGGAAAAAAGAAAGCTGGAAACCACATCCTAAACAAGGGATAAGCCTCTACACTTTTTTTTTTTTTTTTTTTTTTATAAGCGTTTCACCCCGAGCAAGGCATGTCACTGCCACTACTGTGCAGGGGGCTACGTAGAGTGGAGAAAGGATGATTAAATATAGGAAATGTCAGAAAGCAGAAACATTCTTAAACATCACATTATATGAATGTTGTATCCCGGGAGGGGATAAACAGAGAAAGAATAGTGCAAGAAATAACTCTTAACCTGAGTACAATAAACCAAATACAAGTACACCAATGAACAGTTAACACGAATAACAATTAAGAAGGCAATGTCTCTGTATAGGACGTATGCGTCCATCTTGAGAAGAAGGCATCCATCTAGTGACGTCTAACACTCGTCTAAGGCCGATGGCTCTCGACTTCTCTCGTATAATGACGAAGACTCTTGATCACTCCCGTATAATGAGGAAGACACTTGTATAGTCACGAACACACTTGATCACTCTCGATTACTCTGTAGTTCGTTCCCGTCTAGGTCTTTTATAACCTGGGCCATACCCATTCCTGGGTAGGACAGGATATTTCACTACAACAATGAATTTCTTAGATGAAGCAGTGTCAGTTGATTTTTAATAATTATTTAATTTATTGTAATTTCTGTTGCTTTTGATTGCAACTTTCTCATTCTATGTTAGCAGTATGGGTTGAAAATAAAGTCTTCAGTGAGATTTGAACTTGCATCCCTTATCTTTGGGATGACTTCACTCTGAATAATTCATGAATATAGTCTATTTAATGAAATCATTTTGGTAAAAGATTACTTCCATTTTGCATGTGCGTACACATGTCTACACACATACACACACAAGATGGCTGCATCTTAATTTCTATAAATGTCATAACTCGATCCATCCTGTATAAGCAGTGTGAACATAGCTTTTTAGTTCTGCTAGGGTCTTACAATGTCTTGTCTAAATGTGGCAACATTGTGTGTATCTCTCAAGTTTTTCATGCACAACATGATTCTACTGAAAATCTCTCTTGCCATTGTGTACTGCTTTCCTTCATGCTGAATGATCAAGAATGAGGTTTTTCTAGTCATCTTGCATAATGTTGGCCAACTTCAAGGTGTTAGGCCTCTACATAACAAATTCACACACAATACATATCACCTGAAGATTGTGTGAAAGTATGAAACACTCACTACTCGGTGTTCACATCAATGACCCCACTTCTTACAAGCCGGAACCTATATATATATACTACTACTACTACTACTACACACATACACTCACGCACACACACACAGAGTATTGAAATTGTAATAGTATTTAGTGTTTAGTGTCAAAATTGCTGTTTTTTTGTTTTAAGTAATTTACTGATAGGGATGTGCGTTGTGGTACAGTGGATATCGGCTCAGAACAAGAAACCGGGGAGCCGAGTTCGAATTCCAGTTGAATCCATTGTATTCACTTACATGCAAATACCCTTGGGAAAGGTATTAATCCGTCTCTTCCTTCCAGTTATGGGTTAAATAACAGGACAGATTGGGTTCTATAGCCTTGGTCAGCAACCAGTCTACTGCAGAAAGCAATGGCAACCTACTGCGGGATAATCTCCTGCCCAGTCAGTCATGTCTCTTTCGAGACATGATCACCCAAGCGTGTATCATGTATGGCACTTTAACTGACTAACTGATAGGGAGGCATTTTGGCAAGCAGACATTTTGTCATAAAGTGCTCGATATCAACATAGAGCATTAATAGAATTAATTTAGAGAGGTATTCATTTAACTGATCAGTGTTGTTTCAGTAATGTTGACTTTGAAGTTTAGTGAAGGCATTATTATGATGTTTTCACTCTTCAGGGATCTTGTTGATTTTGGCCGACTTCATATGTTATAAGTAGAGCAGGTCACAAAGGAAGGGAATTTTCATAAATTTTCTTTTCAAAAATAACGTTTATTACCATCATTATTAGCTACCTGATAAGACATTGTTCTTTCAATGTCAAAACAAAATGTAAAATTTTGTAGTAGATTGTAGTATGTACATGTTCTAAAGTATAATTTATTATATATATATATATATAAAAATTGAGAAAAAAAACCTCTGGAGTCAAGGTGCTGAACATACTGCCAATCAGCTAAGGAACAAATCTCATTTTTATTAATCACATACATTCACACACATGTATTTATCATTTTCATTATATTTTAAAGAAAATTATAACTAGAAATTTATTGAAAGGGAATAAAATTATTTCTCATCTGTCATTATTTCTTTCTAAAATGAAAAGTATAATTTTGTTTTGTTTATGCATCTTTCTAATTTCCCTTGCAATAAAACACATGTAAATCTATTAAAACTGATTTGTGAATCATTCTTTTTTTCAAACATCCATCTTTAAAGGAAGTAAGCAAGCAGGTGTCCATTACACTAGTGTTCTGCTGCTTGAATGGCACAATGAATTCTAATTCATGAATCATTGTCTCATTTAAACATCCGTCCTAAAATGAAGTAAGCAAGCAAGCAACATATCCATTACACTGGTGTTCTGCTGCTTGAACAGCACAATAAATTCTAATTTGTGGATCATTGTCTCATTCAAACATACATCCTAAAATGAAGTAAGCAAGCAATCTACATATCCATTACACTGGTGTTCTGCTGCTTGAACAGCACAATGTATTCTAATTCATGAATCATTGTCTCATTCAAACATACATCCTAAAATGAGGTAAGCAAGCAAGCGAAATATCCATTACACTGGTGTTCTGCTGCTTGAACAGCACAATGAATTCTAATTCATGAATCATTGTCTCATTCAAACATACATCCTAAAATGAAGTAAGCAAGCAATCGACATATCCATTACACTAGTGTTCTGCTGCTTGAACAGCACAGTAAATTCTAATTTGTGAATCATCGTCTCATTTAAACATCCATCCTTAAAGTAAGCGACGTATCTATTACACTGGTGTTCTGCTGCTTGAGCAGTACAATAAAATTAACTTGTAATTTCTTCCGACTCTATCGTAACTATGCGTCGGAACGAAACAGGCGCCTTTTCACTTCAGCTCGTAATAAGTGTAAAAGGATACTTAACGAAGCTAAGATGTTGTTTGCTGCTAGAATGAAGCAACGCATAGCATGCTCTAAATTCGGCTCTAAAGACTACTGGCGACTCTGTAAAAGAGTACTTAACAAGAGCAAGTCCACAATACCCCCGCTAATCAACAAATTTGAGGTCCTCACCTCCCCAGCAGATAAGGCTGAATGTTTTGCCCGCAGATTCTCGAACAATTTGAGTTTGGACTCATCTGGAGTTTTTTACACCCGACTTCTCACCTAGAACCGAGGCACAACTGAATGATGTCCACATTACACCTTCGCTTGTGTCTAAGATAATCTTAAAACTTGACCCTCATAAAGCGAGCGGTGGTGACGGAATCCCAACCATAGTCTTAAAGAAATGTGCCCCTGAACTCTCCTCTATCCTTTCTAAGCTCTACAACCTCTGCCTATCTGCTTCCTGCTTTCCTGCCTGTTGGAAATCTTCCTCTATAGTTCCTATATTTAAAAACACTGGAGAACCCTCTGACCCTGCAAATTACCGCCCTATCAGCCTTCTTCCGATCTTTGGCAAAGTGTTCGAAGCCATTATCAACGCCGAGGTGGTTCAGCATCTCACAACACACAGGCTCCTCTCGGACAAGCAATATGGTTTCCGCTTCACCAGGTCTACTGCTGATATGCTAACGACCATCACCGAGTACATATACCAGGCACTCGACAGGAATGGCGAAGCTCGAACCGTTGCATTGGATATATCTAAGGCGTTCGACAGAGTTTGGCATGCTGGCCTTCTATGTAAACTGCGGAGCTATGGTATAACTGGACATTTGTTTGAACTAATCCAGTCATTCCTCTCTAACCGCACAATTAAAGTGTTATTAAACGGACATGCCTCTCAGAACTACCATACAAACGCAGGTGTCCCCCAAGGCTCCATCTTAGGTCCTACACTCTTCCTGATATATATTAATGATCTCCCTGATTCCATAAGAACCCAAATAGGTTTGTACGCCGATGACACCACAGTTTACTCTCGCCTCCAACAAAAATCTGGTGTAGGTGTCAAAGCTAAACTCGCAGCCAAGATTGAAAAAGACCTCCAATCCATATTGGACTGGGGTAAGAAATGGCTAGTAAATTTTAATGCTTCTAAAACGAAGCTACTGTCAATTAACCATCATCGACAATCTCACCTACCTCCCATTAGCATGGACCAGGCTTGTCTCCCAGAGAGTAAAATACTACGCCTCCTTGGTCTCACACTTTCAGCGGACCTCAAATGGAATGACTATATCGAATCCATTGCTAAATCCACTGCTATGAAAGTCGGTTCTCTGTGTAGGGCCCGGAAGTTTTTTCCGTCTAAATCTATCCTGCACATTTACAAATCTACCATCCGCCCGTGCATTGAATACTGCTGCCATATCTGGTCGGGTGCCCCTGCTGTTCTCCTTGGGCTTCTCGATAAGGTTCAGAGGAGGGTCTGTAATGTGATAGATACCGACTTGGCAGACCGCCTGCAGTCTCTCTCCCACCGGCGAGACGTGGCTTCCTTGTGTCTCTTCTATAAATACTTTCACGGCTTCTGCTCCGATGAACTTAGATCACTGGTGCCCCCTAAATACGAATTTGCACGAGATACTAGATTAGCAACTAGATCCCACCCTTTTACAGTGAAACCGATAAAATGCAGCCGTAACTTCTACTCCAACAGTTTCTTTCCTCGCACTTCCCGACTGTGGAATTCTCTTCCAAACGATTGCTTCCCCGACGGCTACAATCTCCAGGAGTTTAAATGTAAAATCAATAGACACCTCCTAACACACTAACCTGCTCCCATTCTATCAAGCACTCTTCCCATCTGCCCGACCCTCATCCTCGCTATCCTTACTCATCTGTCACCTTTCTCCTGACATTCCCTTTGTCTATCCACTCCTTCTCTTTACCTTCCCCTATGTAGCCCCATGCGCAATAGTGGCAGTGGAATGCCTTGCTTGGGGTGAGATGATTAAAAAAAAAAAAAATTCTTTGCCATTAGTAACAGCATCCTTAATAGTACATGGTCATCTTTTGCTGACAGGTGAGGAGCATCATTTTGTTTCTCTGCAAAAGTTCCAGTCTGTATGCTTGGCTTTTAATAATATTGGATCATCTTTAGGAAGTGTAAATTTATGAATATATATCTATTTGTAATCTTACTTAGGATAAACTCTTACCATATATACTAATTACCATTAAATATGTGATATGTAGATTTAGATAACATAGTTTTGTTTGTGTTAATGCATGACTAAGGTGGCTCCATTTCTCTGTGCCTGACTCCCATGTGGCCATATTCTCTTTCCGTTATCGTTAGTTAAAAATAAAGTGAGCATGTAGGCTTGACCAGGTAGGTTGCGGTCATTGAAAATGCATGAATTTTACCTCCTTCAGGAACACACTACACATGTATAGTTCAACTGCTCACCAGAAATTCATAATTTTTAAACTCTTCAAAATATCTGTTGTTTACTGCGATCAGATTCTTTTGCGTAAAAAATGATCATAAAGCCTCGTGCCATACTTGAGTACATATGTTAATAATTTTGAATCAGCAAATTATGTTTTTGTTTTTTTTATATACTAATGTTCACCCGAAGATGGAGATATAGGGTTACTGTTAAAAATGATGTGAAGGTGAAAGAAAATGTGTCTCCAAGTAGTAGAGGTCTGAACTGGTGAAACTAAAGAATGAAGCACTCATCTGAACCTGATGCGTGCAAAAGCATTTATCTACAAAACTTTGGAATCAAGGTGCTGAATACCAATCAGCTAAGTGACAAATTTCACTTTTTTCACCCCCCCCCCTGCACACATGTATATATTATGATATTACTTTCATTATATTTTAAAGAAAATTCTGATGGGAAATTTATTGAAACGGAATAAAATTATTTATGTCATTAGTTGTTTCTATACATGAAAAGAATGATTTTGTTTTGTTTTGTTTATGCATCTTTCTAACTTCCCTTGCACAAAAGCACGAGTAGATCTATTAAAACTAATTTGTCAATCATTGTCTTATTCAAGCATCCATCCTAAAATGAAGTAAGCAAGCAAGCGACATATCCATTACACTGGTGTTCTGCTGCTTGAATAGCACAATAAGATTAACTTGCAATTCCTTGCCATTAGTAACAGCATCCTTGATAGTACATGGTTGTCTTTGCTGACAGGTGAGGGGCATCATTTTGGTTCTCAGCAAAAGTTCCAGTCTGTATGCTTGGCTTTTAATAATATTGGATCATCTTCAGGAAGAGTTAATTTATAAATATATATTTTTTTTGTAATTTTGCATGGCATAACCACTTTCCGTATATACTTGTGTATAAGCTTGCTTTGTGTATAATGTGTCTCCAGATTCCAAGAAGTACTAATAGACCCCCACCATTGTCAAATATTGCAGCATTGAGCATTGTCTTGAATATATTTCAAAGCGAATAAATCATTTCCATTCATTTTTGTACAAAGCTATGTCAAAAAGGTGAAAAAAAGAAGCACATACCACAAAATATCTCATACAAAGTTTTAGATACTGTACTTTTGAGTTCATGCCTGACTCCAGTAGCTTTTTCACTCTGGGCCTGCCTCCTATGTAGCTGAAGTTCCCCCCCCCCCCTTTTGTTACTACATGAAGAGCAAAACCTCATCCACTAAGCATGCCACTTAAAATCAACAAATACCTTATATAAATAGAGAATTAATATTATCTATCTCAAATTTGCATTCATGTTAATTTTGTAAGTGATTATGCCCCTGAGGTATTGTCTTTCCAATAACAACATTTTGTCAGGATTATTAGTACATAATGCAGCATGTCCCATGAGTTGAAGTACATGTCTTAGTTTATGATAATTCCAAATGAAAAATGTTTTTTTGTTGCTTTATTTTGTTTTATTTTGGTAGAGACTGAGATTAAATATGTGCTGTGGTGTGTTGTTGGCATAGCTTTTTTACTGGTGGTCAGCAATGACCGTTTGTTAACCTATAGTTATGAACATTTATGTGAACATTCTGTGCACCGAAATCTTTACAGAAAGCAGTTATTAAACAATGTATTAAATTTTGATGCTTGTTAAATGAAGAGGCTGTACACATAACACAATACCATTGTAATTAAGTACTACATTTTATCTGTTGGTAACCTGTATTGTTAAAGTTAGCCTAAGAGAATATGGCCTACCGAATTTCTAGGAACTGGTTTTATAAAGGCAGGTAATCTTTAAGAACCTATTCTGCTTATTTTCTTCTCAATCTGAGAATTAAAACAAATCACTTTATAGTAGCTACCTCCACTTTTTTGCTAAAAAACAGCAAAGCATTATGAAAAAAGACCTGAAACTTAATAAAAACAGTTTTATCACCAAAATGTTTATCTTTAAGAGGAAAAACCAAAGTATTTTAAAATAACTTCTTAATCCGTTCTAACATGTTTGAAATTTTAGTTAAAATTTTTTCTTTCTTATCAGTAGTATACCAGAGCTGACTATGGGAATTTTAGCACCTTTGTTTCCAGTGAAAAACACATTGATTTGTAAATTCTTGCAAAAATCAAATAATTGTCTAATTTCAATGAACCTTTCAGGACTTATTCACAAATGAATGAATTTATTTATGAGATTAGATTTCATAAAATCTTGGTAAAAAAAAAATTTTTTTTTACATGTTACTCCCCCTCTCTTAATTTAATCTCTAGAAATTAAATTTTGTCTTCAAACTTTGTTTTATTACATAAATTCTAGATTCCTTGGGGAATGTAAATTATCTGTATTTCTTTCTTTTTTTTTTTTTCAAAAGAGATGCCACTTTCCTGAAAATCTGTTTCAAATAGTAAAATAAAAAATGCAATAAAACTATGACACTATTTAATTAGATAAACTTTTAATTGCTTTTATAAATAATATATATATCAAGGACATCATTGTCTGAAGGAAAAAAAAATTGAATAATGAATTTTTGCAAGAATTGTTTTCATTTTTGTTTTTAAAATTATAATAATTTATAGTTTCAAAGATCTTTTAAAAATCCTTAAAAATATCTGTGTTAGTAAATAGTCTTTACTTAATAACCTAAGCAAAAATTAAAATGCTTAATACAAATCACCATGTTCTTAGATTTTTTAAATAGTTTTTAATTTTTTTTGTGTGTATAAAATGTACCCATTTTAAAAATATGGATGACCATATATAACATTATCAGAAAATAAAATCAGTGACTATAGTAAATTTAAAGTCAACATTAATGAAATTAGATTATGGAGAATATGTCCAACATTTTTAAGATTACTGAGTACTTAAAAATTATATAAAAAAAAGTATTCACCTGTCATTTTATTAAATGATTTTTTAACAGATAAAGTCTTTGTAGACAGCAATAAACATGTAAATAGCTTATCAGTGCTTGACAAATCTTGAAATATGTGTAAATTACTACTGTTCATTTTAAAATTCATTTTTGTGTTTTTTTATCTTAAAGTAAATAGTATTTGTTTCAAATCAGATTAATTATACTTTGAATCAATTAATATTCCTCAAATAAAATTTCAAAAAAAGTATATTTTATTTCTGCAAAATTTTTTTAATACAGAAAATTATATTGTGATGAAAGATTGTTAAAAATGGTGCTAATCAGCTATTTTAGAAAGTTAAAAATATCTATTCCAATCAATATAATTTCTGTTTGAAAAATACATTGCATAATATTTTGCCTAATTGAAATAGAAAATTTAATCCTTTAGCTTTCAATTAAAGCTAAAGTGAAAGCTTTGAAAAAGCTCTTTCATTTATCAAAATTCATTTTAAAACATAGGTTTCACAAATTATCGCAAGAAAGTGGAGGTACCTACTTCATAGTATCATAAAGAATCAAACCATTTTAATAATTTAATAGATAAGATTTATTTAAGATATTTCCAGATTGAAATTCTATTCTCATATTTTTGTTCAGAAGTATTATGTTTTTTGATGCAAGTGTGTTATGATCTCAGTTGTGCTATGTTCTCTTAACCACATTCCAACTCAATTGCTGCAGTCTCAAAGATCCAATGGACGACCTATCAAATTTATGACTAGGAGATTTTCCACATTTTTCACTTCAAGACTATTTCTTTTCCTGTTCAGGAAGTGGTTTCCGGCTCTCTTTTTCTCCTTAGACCTCAGTATTGGTGCTTCTGCAATTTTCTTGTCATGTGTGTGGTCAGTGGTAACGTCTCTTCATTGTGAAGGTACCAGGTTGGCTGTTTTCTGGTTGCTGCTTTTGACTTGTAGTTAGGAGCCCTACCCCTTGCGTAGCATCAAGAGCGGCTGCTCTGATCAGCAGTTGCATAATATTGGGGTTCTTGCAGTGCCATGTCACGCATGGATAGGTGTCTCTGCAGGTACTTCTGGTGGGCAACCCCGAGGCCACACTTTGCTGCAGCCCGCGCCAGTTTTCTTCCAGTGCATGTTGCAGCTAATGATCATTTGCCTCCTCTACTCGAGGTCTCTCTTCAACAACAACATTAAACATGAACATCTATATCTCCGCAAAAAAAGCTGAACCAGGCAAATTAAAATCACCTAAACCTCTTAACAGTTTCTTTACTAACATCCAGGGTATTTGAACCAACTTCTGTAGTGTTGAATCTTTCCTCCACCAAAAGTCCCCGACATCTTAGCTCTTTGTGAGACTAATCTCAACTCCTCAATTCTCTCACTGATTCTCGATCCCTGGCTACCTTCTCCTCTTCAGGAAGGACTCCAATGTCCACATGCATGGGCTTGGTGTTCACGTCAGTGAACGCCTTCCTCTAGCTAGGGTGGTCTCTCTTGAATCCCTACATCATTCTTATATATGTTTCTATTTCTCCCTTCTAAGCTCAATTAGCTATCTCTTCTTTCTGTATTGCTCCTCCTCATCTCCCGACTGTTCCATTCTTGACAGCATCTCCAATAATATTGACAAGGCCATTTTCTCCCATCCATTTACTCATATATTTGTGTTTGGAGACTTTAACGCCCATCACGCCAAGTGGCTGGAGAACTTTGTCACAGATCTTGCTGGTGTACACACTATGAATTTTTCAATTGCTCAGGTGGTGGAGTTCCTCACACATTTCTCTAATAACCCTAATGGGCACGACTCACTACAAGATCTCTGCTTTACCTCCACCCCTGACTCTTGCAATGTCAGGAAACTCTGACCATGCGGTAGTTTCTGTTAGCATCTCCTTTGACTCCCAATCTACCCAAGAACTTCAGACCAGCAGAATATCTTGCTTCTACCAAAGAGCTGATTGGAACTTGTTCCTCGGTTTCCTGTGTGACGTCTCTAGGAACAAAGAATTTAGCCTTCCCGTTGAAGACTGTGCGGCTGAGGTCTCCTATTGGTTAAGACTGGCATTGATGCTTTCATCTCTGCCAGGAAGTTAAGACTTAAATTCCACTCACCTCCCTGGCTCTACGCTGCCTGCTCGGCTGCCATCGCCCACCGAAATTACTTTTGGCTCTACCGGAGTCACGCATCGGACCATAACAGGCGCCTTTTTGCCTTGGCTCACAATGAGTGTAAGAAGATACTTAAAGAAGCTAAGCTGATGTTTGCAGCCAGAATGAAGCAGTGCATAGCATCCTGTCGGCTCCAAAGACTGCTGGAGGCTCCGTAAAAGCATGCTGAACAGCAGAAAGCCCTCAATCCCCTCTCTAATCAACGAATTTGAGGTCCTCAGCTCTTCAACAGACAAGGCTGAGTGCTTGGCTCACAGATTCTCCACCAACTTGATACTGGACTCATCTGGAGTATCTGTACCCGACTTCCCACTCTGAATTCAGGCCCAACTCACTGACATACTCATTACTCCCTCAGTGGTCTCCAAAATAATTTCAAAGCTTGATCCCCATAAAGTGAGTGATGGCGACTGAATACTAATTATTGTTCTAAAGAAATGTGATCCTGAACTCACCTCTGTTCTCTCTAAACTGTGCAACTTCTGCCTATCTGTTTCCTGCTTTCCTGCCTGGTGGAAATCTTCCTCTGTAGTTCCTATATTTAAGAATACTGGAGAACCCTCGGACCTCGCAAATTACCGCCCTATCAGCCTTCTTCTGATCTTTGGCAGTGTTCAAAGCCATCATCAACGCCGAAGTGGTACAACATCTCACAGCCCACACTCTTCTCGGACAAACAGTATGGTTTCTGCTTCACCAGGTCTACTGCTGATATGCTCATGACCATTACTGAGCATATACACCAGTCCCTCGACAAGAATGGCAAAACCCGAACTGTTGCCCTAGATATCTCCAGTTTGACAGTCTGGCATGCTGGCCCTCTATGCAAGCTATGGGGCTATGGTATAACTGGACAATTGTTTGATTTAATCCAGTCATTCCTTTCAAATTGCACAATGGAGGTAGTATTGAATGAACAAGTCTCCCAATACTATCACATAAACACAGGTGTCCCTCATGGCACTATTTTAGGTCCTATGCTTCTCTTATCTACATTAACAATTTCCATGATGTAATAAGATCCCAAATAGGCATATACGCTGATGACACTATGGTTTATTCTCGCCTCGATCAAAAATCTGCCGAGGCTGACAAAGCAAACCTTGCTGGCGAGCTTGAAAAGGACCTCCAATCCGTGGCAGACTGGGGTAAGAAATGGCTCGTGAATGCTTCCAAAATGAAGCTACTATTTATTAACCATCACAAACAATTGTTCCTACCCCTCATTAGCATGGATCAGGCTAGTCTTCCTGAAATTAAAACACTGTGCCTCCTTGGGTTAACTCTCACATCAGACCTCAAGTGGAATGACTATACAGAATCCATAGCTAAATCTGCTGCTAAGAAGGTCGATTCTCTGTGCAGGGCCAGGAAGTTTTTCCCGTCTGAAACAATCCTGCACATATACAAATCTACCATCCACCTGTGCATTGAATACTGCTACCATATCTGGTCGGGTGCTCCTGCTATCCACCTAGGTGTCCTTGACACAATTCAACAGAGAATCTGTAATGTGACTGATCCAGATTTGGCTGTTAGGATACAGTCACTTTCTCACTAGCACAATGTGGCTTTCCTGTGTCTTTTCTACAAATACTTTCACTGTTTCTCTTGTAAAGGATGTAATTAGTAATTTATCTTACTAACTAGAACTGATGCTTACCTTGCTGCCTATCCACAAATGATGCTTTTATTTAAAAATAAATTTTTTCATAAGTACCCACCAAAAAAAAAGACTAATGGTATTGATGCTTATCTGACTCTCTAATGAAATGATCATTGCTTTTATGACCACCTTTTAAGAGTTATTCTCGTAGACCCTGTTTCATTTGTGTTTCTATAGACTAAATATCATTTTGCTCAGTGTAGTTTAGATGTGGCACAAGGCCAAAAGCATGGAGCAATTAGACTCAGTTGTAATTGATCTAAAGTGACAAGCTTGCTAACCATTCAGTCAGTTAAGTGCCATACATGATACACACTTAGGCGATCATGTCTCGAAAGAGACATGACTGACTGAGCAGATTATTATCCTGTAGTAGGTTGCCATTACTTTCTGCATTAGACAGGTTGCCAACCAAGGCTACAGAACCCAATCTGTCCTGTTAGTTAACCCATAACTGGAGGGAAGAGACGGATTAATACCTTTACCCAAGAGTATTTGCGTGTAAGTGAATGTAAGAAATTCAACTGGAATTTGAACTTGGCTCCTCAATTTGTCATTCCAAGCTGATATCCACTGCACCACAACGCACATTACGCACCATTAAAGTGCTCCCTTCTAAAAAATAATTTATGTCACCTCTGATGTACCTTTGTAGAACAATGATAAACCAAATATCAGCTACTGTTATATTTCATCATTTTATACACCATTTCAAGTAAAAGAACATCTAACTTAAAAAACTTTTTTCAAATTTTGGGCCAATCTGATATTTTAATATTTATTTTATTATTTTGATAAAATTTAAATTATTATTATTATTATTATTATTTTTTTTTAATTATATCAACCTGAGCAAGGCAGTAATACCACTGATGTGCAGGGGGCTACGTAAGAGTGAAAAGATTGGAAAAGAGAAAGCCGGAAACCACAGCCTAAACAAGGAACAAGAGACGAGCCTCTTCATCTGTTCAGTAGATGTGGGTGGAGTGTGAACCAGGCGATAGTTTATTCTATCTACTCCAATTGGAAAAAAACAAAAGAAAAAGGAGTGAAAGAATTGGAAAAGAGAAAGCCGAGAATAGTTTTTTATTTTGCATTTTTTCTCTACAGAACTCTCCACTAGCTACTTGCATTTATATCACCTACAATCTAGAAAAATTTAATTGTAATGTCAATCATCAAGTTTCCTTGAATCCTGTTTTCTTTATTGACCTTTCTTCTAAATAACATTTTTCATTTTCCTTCACTTTGTCTTTCATTCTCAGTAACTCCTTGCTAAGGGTGAAAGGATTAAAAAAATATGAGTAAAAGTTTTCAGCATGTCGACATTCATGGCCCTCTACATCTTCCTGTCTTTTATAGTTCTTAATAATTTTTGTTATTTCTCCCAAACCCAGTTTTACCATCCATTTACTGAAGCTCATCAAGTATGTTATGTGCTGCTTTCCTCTGTCCATCTTTCCCTCAATCAGTTCTGTGAGTATCAGATTTTCCAAACCCTCCTTCCTCATTACATACCCCAGAAATTTCAACTGTTTCTTCCTGATGTAAAATATAAGTTTCCCTTTTGTTTCTTTCCATTTTTCTCCAAAACTTGTTCATAGCTCACATGATTGGTCCATGGTATTTCCAGCATCCTTCTGCAGAACCACATTTCTGTTGCTTCAAGTCTCTTCTTCATCTTTGAGGAGATTGTCCAGCATTCAATGCCATATAGGAGGACAGATGTTATGTAACAGTTTGGTATTCTTTTCTTTGTTTCTAATAAAATAGACTTTCTTTTAAATGTACTAAATGAAGGAAGAGGTTAACTATTCATAGCATTTTAATTGCAATAACTTTTCCTTTTTTTTTTCCATTGTATATATTCAATATAATTCATATCTTGCATTGATGTTTTTATTCCTGTCTTTTTTTTATTTTTATTGTGGTTTTAATTTTATTCTTAGGATTATTTAATGCCCTTTTTTCATCTTTGCAGTTTTCATTTAAAAGTTTTTTTATTCAACCCCTGTTAATAACCTTGTTGACTTTTTATTCCTTGCTAAAAAATTTGTTTCAAATTTAGGACATTTTAATTATATCTACCTGCATGTTTTTTTTTATTTGGAACAGTAATCTATTGTGCATGTATTTTATTTGTTTTAAATTTTTTTATAAAAAAAATAAGAGAATTTTTCAACTGTTTTTATGTTTTTTTTTTTTGTTTTTTTTTTTGTAAATTGAGTATTCACAAAAGATTATTGCTGTTTATTCTAGCAGACTCCATGTAGAGAATAGGGAGGGTCCTAACCATACATTGGGGGACATGCAAATCTTTATGGAGTTGTGGTATTAGCTCAGTACCCAAGATACACTGCCTTACAAGACTGAAGGGATCCAACTTTACTTTTAACATAGCTTGGAGAGGTGTGGATGTAAATGATTTATGCATTTTCCAGTTAATGTGAAGTAAACACTCTCTGCTGGAGTTCATCTATTTCATTCATTATAGGGTTAGTCATAAGACCAATAGCATATTCACTGATGAACATTTTTTATTCTCATGAAATGAAAGATGAAACTATTGTAGGTGATTCACACCAGGCAATAATACCAGATGAACTGAATTGAGTTTAATGTCAAAAAAGTAATCTTTATTCTAAGAGAAGTTGATCTGTGATGAATCCAATATGTACTATGCTGACCCTAGATGATACCAAAATAAACTCTACTCGGTGTCACAGAAACACACTAGAAAAGCCAGGTATATCAGTGGATTAATCTGGAAGATTATCTCTTAGATACCAGGTGAAAATTCAGCTCTCACAGCATGTCACTGGCTGCCCTTAACATGTAAGTGTTTGACCCAGTGGGACAATTAATAACAGAAAGTTATACAAGTACCCACCTGAGAGGGGAAAGAGCAAGAGTATTTTATATCTTCACAAGAAGAATCTATATTTGGCAAAGCTCTACACATCTACTTTCCAATATTAATTGAAGTTGAATAAATAATAATTTTAATTATGGGAATTTTAGTCTTGTGTTCTTAGTCTCTTCAATGATAATATTACAATATTGCTATTTTTTTTTTATTAGTATTTACTTCATCTTATTCTGTTGTTTTATTAACCAATAACTCTTTGCAAATTCGCTTCTTAATGTGATGTGAAGAAGATATCAGCAGAAATTAATAACATTTGACAATGCTTCTGAGAAATTCAAAGATTATTAAACCTGATACTGTAAGTGAAAGTAGATGTGCGCTGTGGTGCAGTGGATACCAACTTGGAATGAGAAATCAGAGATCTGAGTTCAAGTTCCAGTTGGATTCATTTCATTCAAATATCGTTGGGAAAGGTATTAATCTATCTCTTCTCTCTCCAGCTATGGGTTAAAGAACAGATTGGGTTCTATAACCTTGGTTGGCAACCAGTCTATCTCACCTGAAGGATAAAGGAGTTTTTGTAGGGTCAACACCTCTACATGTAAAAAAAAAAATCAAGTTACAGGAAAAAATGTTGATGACCCTCCTCCTCGTTGATGGCGAGAGCTTGTTGATGGCCTATACTCACTGTGAGTGATATGTTCATTGTAAGTGAAAGTTTTTAAAATGTTTGATTTGGTTGGAATTACCAAGTTCTTAGTTTTCGTTAGGATATTGTTGCATGGAGCTCTTGTTGATTTTTGTTGGTCTTGTTTTGATAGTTGAATGAAGGTGTTTACTGCTAATTCACTTTAGAGGAAACAGAAGGTGATGTTTTAGAAATTATCTAATATTGTACATTTTATACACTAAATGTATTAATTCTTATTAGCCGGACAGTATTATCTACTAATAGTCCTGTCCCATAATAATTGTTACATTTGCATAGACATTTTGTATAACAAATGTACCAATTCTTATGGGTTGGACAGTATTATCTACTACTTGTTCTGTCCCATAATAATTGTTACATTTGCATAGACATTTTGTATAACAAATGTACCAATTCTTATGGGTTGGACAGTATTATCTACTACTTGTTCTGTCCCATAATAATTGTTACATTTGCATAGACATTTTGTATAACAAATGTACCAATTCTTATGGGTTGGACAGTATTATCTACTACTTGTTCTGTCCCATGATAGTTGTTACATTTGCATAGACATTTTGTATAACAAATGTACCAATTCTTATGGGTTGGACAGTATTATCTACTACTTGTTCTGTCCCATGATAGTTGTTACATTTGCATAGACATTTTGTATAACAAATGTACCGATTCTTATGGGTTGGACAGTATTATCTACTACTTGTTCTGTCCCATGATAGTTGTTACATTTGCATAGACATTTTGTATAACAAATGTACCAATTCTTATGGGTTGGACAGTATTATCTACTACTTGTTCTGTCCCATGATAGTTGTTACATTTGCATAGACATTTTGTATAACAAATGTACCGATTGTTATGGGTCGGACAGTATTATCTACTACTTGTTCTGTCCCATGATAGTTGTTACATTTGCATAGACATTTTGTATAACAAATGTACCAATTCTTATGGGTCGGACAGTATTATCTACTACTTGTTCTGTCCCATGATAGTTGTTACATTTGCATAGACATTTTGTATAGCAAATGTACCGATTGTTATGGGTCGGACAGTATTATCTACTACCTGTTCTGTCCCATAATTATTGTTACATTTGCATAGATTTTGTATTCCAAATGTATGAATTCTTATGGGGCTGCCAATATTATCTACTAGCTATTTCCCATAATAGCTGTTACATTTGTATGCACATTTTGTACACTAAATATAGCAGTTGTTATGGAATAGGTAGTTGTAAAAGATAATGAACCTAAATTTATTTTTTATTGAGAAAATTGTCTACTAACACTAGTATTATCTTTTTACAAATAAGAACGAAATTTTTTTTTTATTTTTTAATCGTATCACCCTGAGCAAGGCGGTAATGCCACTGATGTGCAGGGGACTACGTAATAGTGAAAAGATTGGAAAAGAGAAAGCCGGAAACCACATCCTAAACAGGGAAAATAATGGTAAATATCACAAAACAAATATATGTCAGAAACATATTATTTTCTTTACTCTCCTCTGTGTATTGATAAATTCTTCTAAGGGATATTTATATTGCTACTTTAATGTTTCTTCTCTGCCAGATTCAAAATCTGCATTATAGTTGTTATCCATATCAACAGTAATTTCGCCTCTTCACTCTGCTTACATTCTGTAACTATAGACCTCTTTATCTCATTTTGAACCTTAGCCTTTCAATGTTCAGCTCTGTTTAACATTTAGTTAAACATCTGGCATGTTGTATGTGCTTCCAAAACCTGAAGGCTAAATTACATTATTTACCCACCCCAATCTCTTTTTCATGTATGCTATCTCTTTATTTTCTCTACTCAGGTGAAGTGTATTTGGTCAAAAGTGGTACATTTATTGTAGTGTGAATCATATGCTGGTGGGGTGGGATTGTAGTTAGTCGTTTTATGCCTCCTGGTATATTTGGAGCCCCTAGCAATATTTGGCAGACTCCTGTAAGCAAGTAAAAATAAATAACAAAACCTGGAATTCAAATAAACAGCAAAATTAATTAATAAATGTATTAACATAATATTCAATAAAATTGCTATTGGCTTCAAACACGACCTCCAAAACAACATGAAAATTTTGTGCAACTCTTCTGGACGGTCTCCTTGTTTAAGTTGGTGAATGCTGCCATAATCCTTGCCTTCAGTTCATCTTTGGTGTTACAAGGATTTTTGTTGGTCTCTCACTCACACATAATCTCCTGCAACTCTTCTGGATGGTCTCCTTGTTTAAGTTGGTGATGCTGCCATAATCCTTGCCTTCAGTTCATCTTTGGGGTTACAAGTTTTATTGGTCTCTCGCTCAACTGTACATCACATATAATATTCAAGGAGTTTACAGTCTGTAGAGTTAGGTGGCCAGATGTAAAAAGTGATGTAGTTGCATAAATTGTCTGACAGCCATTCTGCTTATGTGGCATGGTGCAGAATCCTGTTGCCAGATAAGGGTCTTCCTTCCTGACCTAGGGCAGCACTACCTCCTAAAAATACTTAATGGATGGAGGCTTTCATCTTGAGTCTGACGTTCAGTGGGAAGATGAATGAAGGTATAATGGCACCATCATTAGTGATCACTCCAAACACTTTCATAATCACCATTAGACGCATCCAACTTTCTGAATCCTCTGCACTGTCCTCAGATTGACACCCAAACATTCAGAAATGTTCATATTGAAACTTCCAACATGAATGTTAAGCAGTACAGAATGTTGTTTCCAAATTTCTGGCGGAGTGAATTATATCATGGTGCTCTTTAGATTTAAATGCAATGTCAATTATTATCTTTTGTCTCCTCTTCTTTTTTGGTCTTATTGTTATTATTGCATTGCTTGGAGGGAAATGATTTTTTAAAAAATTCACATTTATTTTCTTTATTCTATTGTTCTTATTTACAACATAGGAGGACAGATGTCTCTACTTAAAGAATAAAGACACATTGATAGACACAAAGAGAGAAATGTAAATATCCTCTATTTTTAAATACTGGAATAGTGATAAATGCATCTAGAGTAATTTCCAAGTAAAAAGTAACCATGTCTACTCTCTGGTATGTGTTGAATTGCTGCTTCCCCTCCAACAATAATAACAGGTGGCAAGATATTGAATTACTACCCCCTGACAATAATTACAAGGGCTGTAATATTTGAAAAGCTCTTTCTTTTTCTCCTTTGATTTTTGGAGCAACAACACATTTCCTTAGACTACAAGAGACACAAGGCATGTAAGTACTTCAGAGACACAAACTGAAGATTGTATTTTGTTATGGAACCTACCCTTTTTGGACTATAATGAACTCTTCCTATTATTATGAATACCAGGAGAATATGCCTCTCGGGGTGAAGTTGAGTTGGGTTGAGTCACCCTGGTCTAATACTTGGCAGTCAGACTGACGTGTAACACTCTTGTATTTGTTTTCCCTTTACTATATATGTTTCATTAATACCCGAGTTTTCCTCCAGACCTATTCTGGGTCCACAACACAGTATTGAACAGTTTGTAACTCCAACTTCCTTTCTTTATCTTTCTGAAAACATATTATGTTAATACATTTATTAATTAATTTTGCTCAGACTCAAGATGAAAGCCTACATCCATTAAGTATTTTTAGGAGGTAGTGCTGCCCTAGGTCAGGAAGGAAGACCCTTATCTGGCAACAGGATTCTGCACCATGCCACATAAGCAGAATGGCTGTCAGACAATTTATGCAACTACATCACTTTTTACATCTGGCCACCTAACTCTACAGACTGTAAACTCCTTGAATATTATATGTGATGTACAGTTGAGCGAGAGACCAATAAAACTTGTAACCCCAAAGATGAACTGAAGGCAAGGATTATGGCAGCATCACCAACTTAAACAAGGAGACCATCCAGAAGAGTTGCAGGAGATTATGTGTGAGTGAGAGACCAACAAAAATCCTTGTAACACCAAAGATGAACTGAAGGCAAGGATTATGGCAGCATTCACCAACTTAAACAAGGAGACCGTCCAGAAGAGTTGCACAAAATTTTCATGTTGTTTTGGAGGTCGTGTTTGAAGCCAATAGCAATTTTATTGAATAAATTCACTCTTAGTATTTTGAGATATTTTTGTGTAATTTTGGTAAATATATCTGTTAAAATGAGATGTCAGTGTTATTTTCATTTTTGTATAATTTAGATGAAAGTTATCCATCACACTTTGTATTTGATGTCAAATTGTTTAGCATGACATAGTGAACTGACTTTCTTAATGGCAGACTTAACAATTGATTTAATATAATTATTCCATGTCCTGTCAGTGGAAAACATTAACCTGAAAAAGTGCAGTGAATTGCTCTTCTGCAGATTAAAATCAACCATGTTGATGAAATATTTTGTTAATATTAGGATGCATATTTTAATTTTAATAACAAGGGGTTGCTGCTCAAAATCTGACCATACATCACATTTGTTTATAAGTTTTTATGCATTCCCAAAGTAGAGTTTTAAGAAACATGAAAATTTTGCTAGAAACAAAGAAGAGAGTACTGAACTGTTATATGATGCCTGTCCTTCAATATGGCAGCAAATGCTAGACAATCTCTTCAAAAAATGCGGTTCTACAGAAATATGCTGAGGATATCATTGACCAAACATGCGACCAATGATGAGGTTTTAGAGAGGATGGACACAAGGGGAAGTAATGCATGAAATACTTGATGAGCTTACGCTTGGAGGAGCAGCGATTGAGTGAGATAACAGGAGAAGGGGTATTAAGAGTAACAAGGGATAGGGAGATGTGGAGGGCCATGATCGCCTACGTCCTGAAGGGACATGGCACATAGATGTATTTATTTTATTGAAGAAAAAACTATAAAAATGATATTGGAAATTTTCTTTTTTTTTGTAGAAAAATTGTTTTCATAAATATCTATGTATACCTGATGAAGGCCAAAGAGCACAAAGGCCAAAATGTTTTGATAACAATAAAGATGTAAACAATAGTCAGAATGTAAATAATTTTTTAATAAGTCTTTTAATAATCATAATTTTTTTAATGATCTCCTCATCTCTGAAATCAAACAGAAAATCTTTTTTTGTTTTATTCTTCCACTATTATCTTAGCATTTAGATCCCAGCTTTAGAGTAAAGGAAATCAATGTTGACATATTTTTTTATTTAATTTTTAATATTTTTTTTTTTTTTTGTTTAAATGTTCAAAGAGAATCTGTGAATATTTCTTTTATCTTTTTCGTCTAATACCAAAATAGAAAGATTACAGAAAAAATTTGAACAAATTTTATTTGTGGTGAAAGAATAGATAAGTTGATTAATTTTTGTATTTCAAACCTTTGAAATTAATTGTATAATTACTTATCTATATAGTAAATATGTACAAAAATCCATTTTTAAGATTATTGTAAAATTCAAACTTGACAGTTGCTTCACTTAAGCCAGGTTACTTTATCCTCTAGGAAGCTTTTTAACAGAGCTTGGAAAATGTGACACTGAAATCTATAAATGCAAAAATAAAAAATCAATAGTAATAATGATAATAATTATATATTATTAGGCTTTTAAACTGATTAGTAATATAATAATATATAAAAAGGATTCACCCCAAAATGTCCAATTTCATTTCATTTCGCATTGAGAAAAATGTTTTCTCATCATGATCATGTTTCAGTAAAGGCCTAACAATATGCAATAAATAATATTATTTTTATCATCATTTTTATTAATGTTTTTTGTCTCTCTCTCTAATTTCTTTAATTAGCCTACTATGTGCACACATATACATACACGCACAAATATATATATATATATATATATATATATATATATATATATGCTCTCACACCCTGATTGAGCACTCTGGAAGAATGGTAGACTTTAAAAAACAGTAGCTACTCTCGCATACACGCATCACTCATTCACTGATGAATTAGAGCACTCTGGCTATTGAGCATGTATAATGACAATATACATGCTAAAAAGGCTGCCTTCTACTGAATGCCCATAGCCCAGAGGTAGAATCACCGACTGACACCAATTCGGTCGGGTTTCAATCCTGGGTTAGAAGCAATCAGTCTAACCGTACTGATGAGCTGTGATACAGCGAAACAGATCTGTCTGCGGATGACTATATATATATATATATATAATTATGAATTAATTGTACATTGTGACACAGAAATTTCTATGTTTCGAGATAGATTCTCTTTATCAGACAATGTTGGATGTTGGTTGTGCAAATGGTTTACATTTAAATAGTAATAGTAAATAATAAAATTGATTTACATTTAAATAGTAATAGTAAAACTAAAATAGTTCTCTTCACTTGAATTTATTTATATATATATATATATATATATATATATATATATATATAATTAGTTCATTATTCAGTTATTTGTCATAATTAAATTAGACCAGTACACAGTTGTATTTAAAAGTGTTCAATACAATTATATTGTAGAACTTTTAAATATTTTTAATTTGGAAATGAGTTATTTTGCAAGCCAGGTTTTTACTTTTTGGTGTCTTCAGACGATTTACAATAACTGGTTTTACCATTTTTTAAAAAAATAACAGGGATCTTTTATGAACGCACAATTTTCAAAATTAGAAATTACTTAAAGGTCTTAGAACATTTTCATCCATGATTGTATGATCCTAGTATGTATTTGTTGGTATGGTTACACTTGGACATAATTTCTGTTCTTTCATTTAGTAATTCACTAGCAGTATAGCCCGGCGTTGCTCGGGTGTAATGAAAGCTTTAAAACTAATCTATGGTACTGGAGCTAAGACTCAGCCTAAAGAATATTTGTGTGAAGTTTGGTGAGAATCGGATAAAAATTGTGGATTTGAAAGGACATACAGACAGATAAACACACACACACACAAACATCTTGCCTTTTATATATATTATCGATTTTCTGCACTATTGTAAGAACTGAAACCTTGAAACTTCTGAATATCGTTTCTTATGTCTTTGTCTATGAGTGTATCAAATTTGATTAAAATCGGACCACTCCTTCTATAACCCAATTTTTTTGATTATCGATTTTCGATATTTATCGGGGGTACCTCGACACAAAACCTAGCTAAGAACATTTGCATTATGCTGGTTCTAAGCTTTCGGCTCACATCTCCATCTACTTTTATCGTTGCATAGCAATGTTTTATGTTAACACAAGATAAAATCATCTTTGATGGTGGATGTCTTTATGCTAACGTCCCTGTAACCTCTCTGAAGATGGCTCTTGTGAGCTGAAAGCTTAGAACCAGTATAATAAAAAATTATCCAAATGTTGGACAATTTTTGTTTTTATTTTCACCTGAAATTAAAGCCAAAATACAATGTCTAGAATGGCTCATGATTAAACATAAGACATTCATTGTCTGTTATATTATGTTTAGAAAATTATCTGTTGCCTCGATACACTAAATTTTTATATATATATATATATATATAAAAACACACACACACTACTGATCAAAAGTTTTGAACCACCCTGAATTGTTTCTCTAAGTTCATAAAAAAGCTAATTTTGCATATTTGGATAAATAAATTCACCTATTGTGTATATATACAAACTGCCATATAAAATTCAAACAAATTTTTCTACAATCATTATAAATTTATTTGCATAATCTTTGGAAATTTGTTTACAACCTGATACCTTTTCTGAACTGGAGAGCAGAAATTTGCAAATATTTCAACTCCACTGCTTGGTAGAGATTCGATTCCATTTAGATTAATATGTGATTGAAATCAATTTTCAGAAACCATTAAAGTGCCAAGAACTAAACAGATTAGAATTGAAAAAAAAATCCCAATTGAAAATTCTTTCTGTAGAAGATTATTCCGAACATCAGATTGCTAGAAAATTACAGATATCAAAAAATGGTGTGCATTATTGCCTGCAGTGACCTGCAGAAACTGGTGCAAATGTTTACAGAAAAGGATCTGAGAGATCCAGAGTAACATCTGTTCCGGAAAATAGATACTTTATTGTGTTTAGCAAATGGTACAGAAGAAAAACAGCTCCACTACTAACTATTGAATTTAAATCTACATGTCAATATCCAGTATTTGTTATGACTTGCTTAAATGACTTGCTTAAATGATGTATATCAGTTAAGAAACCTACACTAAAAAAAGAAAATAAGTTTAAAAGACTAAGCATAACAGCATGAGAATTGGTCTTTAGAAGATTGGAAAAAGGTACTACGGATCTTTTTGGAAGTAAACAAAGACAAACTTCTTTGGAACGATTGAGTGAGAACTGCCTTGTGACAACTGTGAAGCATGGTGGTGGTGCTTATATGGCTTGGGGATGTTTTGGAGGTGAGATTGCTGGAGACTTTGTTGAAATTAAAGGCATTATGCAAAAGGAACAGTATTCATTACTGCAGAGGCATGAAGTTCCTTCTGGTTGCTGGATTATTGGAGAAAAATTTTGTTTTGTAACAAGATAATGATCCAAAACTCAGCTCAAAACTGTGTACAAAGGAAGATAAGGGAATTCTGAAAATCATGACTTGGTTTAGCCTCCAGACCTTTCACTAAATGAATTAGTCTGTGATTAAATTGATTGTAAAGTTTGAAGTGAACTGCCTAAGAATCAGCAAGACTTGTTTACACATTTACACACTGCTTGGGCATCACTTCCACCAACAAACTTTTTACAAGTTACTAGAAAGGATGTCATGAATTTTTCTCTGCAGTAATAAATGCTTAATGAATGCAGTGGATATCAGCTTGGAATGAGAAATCGGGGAGCAGAGTTCGAATTCCAGTTGAATTCTTTGCATTCACTTATGTGCAAATACCCTTGGGAAAGGTATTAATCTCTCTTCCCTCTAGTTATGGGTTAAATAACAGGACAGATTGGGTTCTCTAGCCTTGGTTGGCAACCAGTCTACTGCAGAAAGTAATGGCAACCTACTGCGGGATAATCATCTGCCCTGTTAATCATGTCTCTTTCGAGACATGATCGCCTAAAGCATGTATCACATATGGCACTTAACTGACTGAAAGCATTTATAGTTAAGATATTTACCATATTCAATGGTGTATAAGACCCCCTAAAAAAAAAAAAAAAAAAGAAAGATTGGTAAAAAAAGGTATGCACTGAATTTTACATGCCAAGTTGAATCATCTTACAGGCTAATATTTGCTCGTACCTAACCTCCATCCTTTAATACAGTCATATTAAATATGGATGAGGGTGTGGGTCTTATATATTATTAAATACATAAAGTTAAATTCATATTTTGACAAAAAAATCATCTAATATTATCAGGCATATAAACATAAAAAAAATATTTATAAAACACATTTTTTTCACTATTTTGGTTTTGCACATACTTGTCTATAATTTAGAAACAACATTCCAAAGTTAGACTTTTTTTGTTTGATTTAGTTTTATTTTGCTAAATGAAACCAAACATTTAATAAGCTTCTATTTGTTTTTGCCTTAACTATGCACTGCACACAGAGACAAATGCATTGTAACAATTTAATCTGAAAGCTAAAAATGCTGTTAATAACGTGATGGTATTTTTATTTTGAGAATAATAAAGACTTGCAACTTGGAAGTTTAAATTTTC
Organism: Ascarosepion bandense; assembly: GCA_037127315.1. Taxonomy (NCBI): domain Eukaryota; kingdom Metazoa; phylum Mollusca; class Cephalopoda; order Sepiida; family Sepiidae; genus Ascarosepion; species Ascarosepion bandense. Next base: position 46,028 of record JBBBDQ010002280.1, read on the forward strand.
TTGTATTGTCTAAGGTGGGGGTAAGGTGCTTTGATTAGCAAAAGGGTTAGTAGACATGGTGGATTTTAAGAAAGAAACCTCACCACCAAATTAAAGTTAATTAAGAATCTGGAAAGTGTTCTTAATTTGGCAAAGACTGCTTACTTTTTCCACTGACCTATGATTATAGGATTCTTGAGGAAAAAACTGGAATGAGGCAGTTTCAGCTTTTAAGTTTTGGGTTTTCATATTTATAATTCAATGTTACAGGTTTTCTTATTGTTTTAAATGTTAAAATGATTATAGTTTGATTTTATTTTATTTTTTATTTTTTTACTGTTTTTTTTTTTTTTATCATTTCTCTCCAAGTAAGGTATTAAAGCCACTAAGATGTGAGTGGGTTACTGAGAGTTAAAAAAACAGAAAACATTATTGAAGACAAAAGAACAGAATTCAAGTAGACAGAAAATGATGATGTTGCATTTAAATTTTTGATTGAGGTGATAGAAAAGCAAGAATCCCAAAGAGTTCCATAGCTGTAACTATTAGAATAGAATTTATGGTTACGTCTAGCTACTTCAGCATTAAAATGGTGAGATCAAGCTGCTAATCTAGTATTGCACCAATTTGTTAATTTATGGTACCAAAGAGAAACATTCATGAGAATTCTTCTGATAAATTTTCCTCCTTGGAATTTCAAATTCACAAATTTACCATTAAAATATTTGTAGAAAAAGTAATGAGAGGCTTTTATGGGAATTGGAATGTAATTGTTATTCTTTGAGAGGTGTCATTTTCAGAATTAGGAAAAACATTTTTGCTAATGTCAAATGAAAAATAATTATTCAGAAGAGAATTTGTTTTATAAAATGTTAAATCAAAATGAACCAAGTCAATTTTTTGCTTTATATCTTTTGATCATCATAGAGAACCATTTTTCCTCCATCAGTATGGCAGATGCTAACCTCCAAGTGAGCAACTCATTGCGTCCTCTTGGTTTCACGTTTCCTCTTACATGATGAAGAGCAATTATATTGAATCAATTGCTAGGTCTGCTGCTAAGAAAGTTGATTCACTTTGTTGTACCAGAAAATTTTTTTTGTCAGAATCCATCTTGAACATTTATAAATCTACCATTTGTCCATGCATTGAATATTGCTGTCATATCTGGTCTCATGCCTCTACTGTGCATCTCAAGATTCTCAACAAAATCCAAAGGGGCTGTTAGATTATCATTCCTGACCTTGCATCTCATCTTTAGTCATTTTCCCACCCCTGCGATGTGACTTCCCTCTGTCTTTTCTATAAATATTTTCATGGCAAATTTTTTTTTTTTTCATAAAATTCTCCTTCTTGGTACCTTAACTGCATGGATTTAAGGATACAATTAGATCAGCAACTAGGTTTGATCGTTTTACTGTTGAAATAGCTAAATTTAACTATAATTTATATATTAACAGTTTCTTCTCTTGCACTTCTTACCTGTGGAACTCTCTTCAGATTTCTGGCTTCCCTGCCACCTAGTTATCCAAAATTTAAATGCAACATCATTCACCATCTTCTGTCTTCCTGAACCCTGTTCTTTTATTGTCCTTTCTCCTTCCTAAAGTCTTATCATTCTCTTCCATTCCCAGTAACCCCATGTATTTTAGTGGCTTTATCACTTTCCTTAGAGTGAAATGATTAAAAAAAAAAAAAAAATTCCCAGTGGGTGTGGGATGAGTTTATTTAAATGCATTTAGATTCATAAGAAAATTTTAGTAATTTCTTTTAAAAGTAAAAAAACAAATTTTCAGATGGTTTGCATGATAAAAAGAAATAGTTTTATTTTGCTTATATCTGAATGTGTGCCTAGTCTAGTGGATTCTATAAACTCTGTCCTATTTCATTGTATTCACTTTCACACAAATACACTTGGAAAAGGCATGAATCCACTTCTTTCAGCAGGACACATTAGCTCTCTTGTCTTAATTGGCAACCAGATGATCATGGGACTGGCAACTCCACTCTGTTAAAAAAATGATTTGGAAGAGAAACCACAGCAGTAACACTTAGGATGGTAAGGCTGTGGTCCTATATTATGCAGGCAAGTTTAAGGAATTTAAAGAGAGAGAGAGAGTGATACACAAATGATAAAGAGACATAGAAGCGGGGAACTAATATTTAAACCCAAACTTAAAAAAAGGAACCTAATACTTAACCCCAAACCCCCCTTGCCATCAGGTATATTTTTCTTTATTGATTTTATGATTTGTACTAAATTTGCATAGAACTTGCCATTTATATGGATCAGCTATCAACAAGTTGGTTTGGTGATTGGTTTGAATAATCTGAAACTTTCAGGTTTTATTTTTATACATAACTGTTTGTTTTCCATTTTTTTTAACTTGTTATTTTTTTTTATTTTTATTTTTTTTAAATGATAATTTTCCTCCTGTACTCACAAGATATTAGTTTACAGTTTATAGAGATATGTGAGGAAGATGGACAGATAGAAGGAAGGAGAGACAGAGGAAGGCAGCGGATAACATATTTGCAGGGTCTGATCAGGTGGATGACGGAACGGGGGTTGCCAGGAGCAACAGGAGCAAACATACTAAGAGCCACAAGGGATAGGGAGACGTGGAGATCCATGATCGCCTACGTCCTGAAGGGACAGGGCACATAGAAGAAGAGGAAGATATCGACTAATCCTAGGCTAAGATTGTAGTAATTAGGAAAAGCATCCTCTTGGGATTTGGTACCACAAGGTAGTAGTTTGCTGGGAGAAGCTACTCTTGTGGAATTTACTTCTCACCAGAAGTGTGCATGATGGGTCTTCGCTGAGAATGTTAAAACTAATAAATATAATTGGTCTGAACACTTTCCATGGAAATAGCCATGAAGTAGCAAGAAGCTTGCAGTGTTTCATCTGTGGAGGAAAGGGTTGTAGGGTGGAAAATAATTCATCACCCACAAGGACGTGGAAACATTTTTTAGCTCTATCAAGACTGGAAAGTGTAAAGTGGCAGCTGTTGCCCATTTATAGCAGCAGTAGTCAATTTTCAGTCTGACCTGGCTCTTGTAAAGGTATAGGATAGCAAAAGGATTCAGGTACTTACTGACAATGAACCAACCATTTGTTCAGCATCTTTGGCAATGGGTTGAGAGTTGGGTTGAGCTTGTGTCCTAGTAGGTGCTCAAGCCACTCTTAGAGAACACCTGTTCACTGTGGTGGGCAAAAACTTAGTGTTATTATCAAATTTCTCCTGGCAGACAATGATATATCTTTGTGATATTGTTTTGTTTTCTAGATGTATTTCCAGAGCTTGGCTATTCTTGTTTTTTACTGTAACATTAATATAGGGTAGTGGTAGAATATTTATGGGGAAAAATTTACAGAAATTATGATAGACTAGACAGATCTCTATCTTAGACATTTTTCTTAACAATAATTTAAAATAATTCAGCATTTAAAAATAATGTAGCAAATGATGATATTTATAGTAACTAGATTTTTGGTGATTGTTGGTTTTCATTGTTCAGTAATGTGTGTGAAAGATGTACTTACTTATGCTTACTTATACCACCCTGGGTGGGTTGAAAAGTTTCATGGGATATCTTTTTTTTTTTGCCTTTCACTCCACAAGTGACCCCCAAGCACATGTGGTACAAAGATTTCCCTGCAGTAGGTTGCCAATTTTTACTGCAGTAGATTGGTTGCCAACCAAAGCTATAGAATTCATTGCTGGGGAAAGATGAGATGGATTCATACCTTTCCCAAGTGTATTATCACTTAAGAGGATGTAATGGATTCAACTGGAATTCAAACTTGGCTCTCCGATCCTCAATTTGAGTCGATATCCACTGCACCACAGTGCACATCTACTTATCCATTATGCCATCATGCCTCCACTTTGAAAGATGGCACTTTTATAGCTGTCAACATTACTTCTTCACTTTTTGGCTGAGATCAAAGTGTAGTATCTGTCTTTATTAGCTTAATCTGATTCTTTCTCCCCACTTCTATCTGGCCTTCTATTTTCTTGGTGAAACTAAGTAGTATCTTTTTCCCTCTTTCCATGCAATCAAAATGGAATAGTGTCTTATTTATTTGATATTGACAATGATGGAAGGAACAGGCACAATTATATTATGATTATTCAATGTAATACTTAAAAGTTAAGAATAAAACCCATTAAATCCTGGTATAAATGGATAGCATATATTATTTTATTGCTAGAAATTAAGTGACTTTTATTGTCAACATTTAATAAAATACTAGTTTACTCATGCTGTTAAAAAATGATGGCATACATGAAATTGATAGTTTAAATCCTTATTATTGGTAGGTTCCCACATTATGTTCTGACACGTGAATTTTTTGTCCAGCTTTGTTGTACTCTTTTAAAGTTAGTTTTTTTGATATCCTTGTTTTATAAACATCTTGGAACCATATTCTGTATTCTTACAGTATCTTGCCATTTCTTTCTGCAATAGGCTGGTTGACAACCAAGGCTACAGAATTGTCTTTCCAGCTATTTAATTCATAGCTGAGAAGAGAGGGAGGGGGTCATATTTTTTCCAAGAGTATTTGCATATAAGTGAATGTAACGAATCCAACTGAAATTTGAACATGGCTCTCTTACTTTTTATTTCAAATTGATATCCATTACATCAAAATGCACATCCACTATAATTCAGTCAGTTAAGTGCCCCACACGATACATGCTTGGGCAATCGTGTCTCAAAAGAGACATGACTGATTAGGCAGAAGATTTTCTTGCAGTAGGTTGCTGTTTTATTCTGCGGTAGACTGGTTACCACCCAAGGCTATAGAACCCAATCTGTACTGCTATTTAACCCATAGCTAGAGAGAGAAGAGATAGATTAATACCATTCCCAAGGGTATTTGCACATAAGTGAATGCAACAAATTCAACTGGAATTTGAACACAGCTTTCTGATTTTTTATTCTGAGCCAATATCCATTACACCACAACGCACATACCCTATAATTACTGTAACTTAAATGTGACATTTTTGTAACCTAAATTCTGACCTTTATCTAATCCCAGGCAAAGTAACATAGTGGTTGGTCTGGGTCTTTAAGGAATTATCTTCTGTTTTGAATGTGACTAGATAAATGTTCCCTAGAAAGTAGATATAAAGCCTAATTGTAACTCTTATAAGAATTTTAGTTTTTCCCTCTTTTATCTATTTCCTGAGGAAGTTTTTCTTGCCTAATCTTGTCATTCAACTCCAGAGTTTGCAAAATACACACCAGCTAAACAGAAAATAACTTCTTTTGGCTCAAAGGTTAGCAAAAAAAAAAACAAAAAAAGAAAAAACAAAAAAAAACTTAGTTTCAACTGACAAACATCTTTTGTGAGAAAAAAAAATCTCATGTTTCTTATCAGGAAATTTAGGAAATTAAATATGGGTTATGTGAAAGATTGCAACTGTGGACAGCATTGGTCAATTTGATATATTCTTTTTAAATGTATATAAAGATATGTTCTTTGTTTATAATAATTTTGTTTCTTGTTGTTTGCCAAATTAATTTTCTCTCCTTCAGAATTTTCCCACTCTTGTATGAGTAGGAGCTGAAAAATTCTTGATCTGAACAAGAAAGGATTTTTGGTGATAGCCAGATTTTGAATTATGGGTTGCGCTGGGAACTTTTCACCACTTCTTATATGTTCCACATTGTTTTGAAATGTATGTAAAACAAAACCAAAAGATAAATTTAAACTATTATTGTTACTAATAAATAAATAAAAATAACCAATGGCTGAGAGGATTAAGGTGTTTAGTTAGTAAATTTTATGATATAATAAATGTGAATTCAATACCTGGACCATGTTGTACATAAGCAGTGAGTAGCCATGGCCAAATGCAAAATAAATAACAGAATTGTCAAAAGTTGCAATAAAAAAGAAAAGGGAACTTGGTGAAATAAAATAATATCAAGCAAGCAAACAATATATGCAAGGCAAATTAATAGTAATAAAGCCTAAAATTCATAAACTAAGAAATGGCGCCAACACACAAAAGTCAGTTGAGACAAGCAAATGTAGCATTTTGTCTTCTAGACAAAGCCGATCAAACTGCAAAAAAAAACCCCCCCCAAAAAACAATCCCAACATGCATTTGTGTGTTTTTACCTATAAAGAGGGAGAGGCAAGTTTTCTGCAGCCATTCCTACTATAGATTCAAATCAATACTACAGACAAAAGGACTAGTAATAACGGAATAGTTAACCAAGATGCGTTATCTCTCCTATGCATGGACAACAAAGTGAGAACAATCTACTCTTGGAGATAAATGGTCCAGTTCCAAATTCTTTAAAGGTTACCTAGACTGGCAGATACCTGAAAATTGCCAGAGGGCACAATGGTTGAAACATGATTAAAACAAAGATGAGGACTATTTACATTATTTTGTCCTCATCTTTGTTGCCATATTCATGATGTTTCAGCCGTTGTACACTCCGGCCTTCTTCAGCTGATTGGAATTTTAAACTGAACCCTTTATTTTGATCACTGGGGTAGATTGTTCTCATTCCATGAATCCTCAAGGACATATGGTCCAGTGGATAAAAGCATTTGTTGGTTCCAGTGACTTGACTCAACGAGTTGTGAGTTCAATCCCTGCCTACAGCAGCGGTAAGCAAAAAACTTAGTTAAGTTAAAATGGTGATAACTAAGACATCCAAAAGTGGCATGACTCATGGAACTGTTTTGCTATTTAACCCATAGTTGGGTGGGAAGAAGGGATAGATTCATACTTTCTCTGGTGGTATTTCTGTGAAAGTATATGTAATGAACTTGACTGGAATTCAAACTTGTATAAATAAAAATTTATCTGAAATCATGTCATTTGTACAAATATATTTTTCTATTGCTTCCTGAAATCATGGTATTTGTACAAGTATATTTTCTATTGCCTCATAGCATCTGTACAAATATATTTTTCTATTGCCGCCTAAAATCATGGCATTTGTAGAAATATATTTTTCTATTGCCTCCTGAAATCATGGCATTTGTAGAAATATATTTTTCTATTGCCTCCTGAAATCATGGCATTTGTAGAAATATATTTTTCTATTGCCTCCTGAAATCATGGCATTTATACAAATATATTTTTTTATTGCCTCCTGAAATCATGTCATTTGTACAAATATATTTTTTTATTGCCTCCTGAAATCATGACATTTGTACAAATATATTTTTCTATTGCCACCTGAAATTTTGGCATTTATTTGTACAAATATATTTTTCTATTGCCTCCTGAAATCATGGCATTTGTACAAATATATTTTTTTATTGCCTCCTGAAATCATGTCATTTGTACAAATATATTTTTCTATTGCCGCCTGAAATCATGGCATTTATACAAATATATTTTTCTGTTGCCGCCTGAAATCTTGGCATCTATTTGTACAAATATATTTTTCTATTGCCTCCTGAAATCTTGGCATTTATTTGTACAAATATATTTTTCTATTGCCTCCTGAAATCTTGGCATTTATTTGTACAAATATATTTTTCTATTGCCTTGTTGAAATTGTATTTGTTGCAATGTGTGACATTGAAGGATTTTCATTTTTAGAAAAATTGTATTTTGTATTTGTTTATATTTCTGAAATGAGGTAGTATTTACATTATTCGGACTATTGTCCTTATCTTTGTTGCTTTTTGTATGACGTTTCAGCTGTTGTATGCTCCAGCCTTCTTCCTTAAGGACACATGGCCCAGTGGATATAGACATTGGTTAGTTTCTGTGACTTGACCCAAAGAGTTGTCAGTTCAATACCAGGCTACAGCAGTGGTGAACAAGTAACTTGCAGGGTTATAGGGAGATAACTCATGACTTCCAAAAGAGGCATTACTATGTAAGGGATGAGAACGATATACCTCAGTGGTTGTAATAAAGTGTTTGGTTTGAAATTCCTAGCATCTGAAGAAGGCCAGAGCGTACAACGGCTGAAACGTTGTACAAATGGCAACAAAGATGAGGTCTATAGTCTGAATAATGTAAATGCTGTAAATTGTATTTTGGTTGCACTAAATACTTGTAAAATCTGTGCACATCAGTATTTTGATTGGAATTCTTTCAGAAAGTAGTCATAAATTCAATTCTGGAGAGAGTATATGTTTTGACATTATCATTTTCCCCTGTAGTATTTGGGTTAATTGCTTTCAATTTAGGGACTGGGTTAAGAATGTGAATTATGCATACCAGTGGTGGGTTCAAAAACTTTTTTTTCTAAAATTGCATCTGATGATCACTCAGTGAGCAAATGATATTTGGCTTCAGCTAAAAAAAATAGTCTTTAATGAACTTGCATACATTACATTTGTTTTAATAGTAAGAAAAATAAAACATTGGTTTGCAATTTACTGTTCTTCATTAGAGACAACTTTTTTCTTTTCTTTTTTTTTTTTTTAACCATTATTCATCCACTATAAAGCCCAAGAGCCACCCAAGGCAGTTACTGAATGAGGTTGTTGAAAGGCATAAAAATAGATATCAACTGACATTGGACTTGACAAAGTTAAGAGTATGATGGTTGGGGAAGCATCCTCTTGGGTGTCTGTTCCACAAAATATTTGTTTTGTGTTTATACAAGGGTGTGCTGGAAAGTTCTCACTTGCCAAAATTTGATCAAATGACCAAATATCCTTATTTACGCTCTCACACCCTGATTGAGCACTCTGGAAAAGTAGTAGACTTTGTAAACAGTAGCTACTCCGGCATTTACGCACTGCTCATTCGATAATGAATTGGAGCACTCTAGCTATTGGGTGTGTTTATACATGCTAAAAAGCCTGCTTTCTTCTACTGGACGCTCATGGCCTAGGGGTAGAATCGCCGACTGACGCCAATTTGGTCGGGTTTCAATCCTGGGTTAGGAAGCGACCGGAGTCTAAGCTGTACTGATGAGCTGTAATACAGTAAAACAGATCTGTCTGTGGATGACACACACACACACACACACACACACACACATATATTATATATGCATTAGAAAAAAATGAAGAAAATTCAGTTTCATCACCAGAAAAATTTTTTTTATTGATTTCATGACCATGGTCCTTATGCGAATATTAATAGCATTAAACTAGCTTTACAAAGATATACAACTTGACTATATTGTGAAATATCAAAATGTTTTTATACGAAGTAGCAGATACTACATTCTGCCATTTTGAATTTTCCCTGCTCTATAAAACGCTTGTAGCAACAGTTCTAAGGGAATGCCCATCATAAAATTTGGAATATATACTGTCATAAGATAGACTAATCTTTTGTCAAAATTTTTAAAAAATTAAAAATACTTTTTTTTGAGATAAGTCAGGTCAAATGTCAAGGTCAACTTTATTTGACTTCTAAAAAAAAAATCCCCAGATAAAATTGTAGCTCTATCCAAGTACTTTAGAATGATATATGAATGAACTTTGTAGGTCCATAAACAACTGAGATATCATCTTTTAAAGTTGGTCACTATTCACATTTTTCAACATTTTCATAAAAAAGTCAGAGGTCATATCTCAGGAACCCCTTAACCTTGAGATGTGTAACAGGTGCCATTCAATTCCTTTCACGGAAATCTATAAGTGTAGCAAATTTGAAAAAAATCTGTGTCGGACATGGTCAAACTCTTGTTGATTTGACACAGTGAGCCTATTATTTATAAGAACTTATCATATATGACATATATTATCATATCATTTTTTATTATCATATACTATTTTTATATCATTTATATTTAATGTAATGCAGTAAGAACTAAGTACCCTTTGTTTTTTTTTTGTTTTTTTTTTACTTTTTAGACCATCATCTAAATATATAAATATACATAAATAAATATTATATAATAATATTTATTAATGTGTACTTATTTATTTCCTGCCACATCTGTAGTGGAAAGGGAGATAAATCAACTTCAGTTAGTAAATTTATGGGTGATCAGTTGTTTTAATAATCTATACAAAAATATTTATCTTCATTTTGAAAAAATTACTTCCCAAATAAAATGAACTGTTTAATTAATCAGTTCTTTTATTCTTACATTTCTTAGATTTCAGTCTTATTTGTTCAAGCCTTTTATGTGAGACACTCAGATACATTTCTCCATTAAGTGATTCTTAATGATTTTTTAAAAAAAGAAATGCTGATCCATATGTAAATAGTATCCATCAAAAAATGATGGAATTATGTTTTTGAAGTTAAAGATATTCAGAATTACTTGAGACCTAATTTATTTTTTTGGGGGTTTGTTTTTCTTTCATCTTGTGTTCTGTGTATAGTAATAGAAAATAGTATTGTCAATTTCGCAAATGAAACTTTCTTTAATGATTGGAAATAAAAGAATAAGTTTACAACAAGATTATAACTCACATTCTCTTCATTACTTACAGTTTGGCCACAAAATCTAAGCGATAGCCATTGTTATATGATATCTAATCTAAATCTAAACTTATTTATAAATTATAAATGGAACTTTGTCTGTGTGTGTGTATCCGTTACTTATAGACTCCGAAATGGCTGAACTGATTTTCTTGAAAATTTACACAGTTGTACTATAAGTGTCTGCGAGTGTTCTTAGCTAGGTTTTGTGTCGAGGTACCCTCGATAAATATCGATAATCGAAAAAACGGGTTATAGAAGGAGTGGTCAAATTTGATGCACTCATAGACAAAGACATCAGAAACGATATTCAGAAGTTTCAAGGTTGCAGTTCTTACAATAGTGCAGAAAATCGATTTTATACATATATATATAAATCGATACCAGGAAATCAAAATTTGACTTACATTCATTCATTTTTCTTTCAGTCTGCAGTTTCACTTTAACTGGAAACTTTTTAGTCTTTCGTGTCAACGTCCAAAGAGTCTGAGCTCCAGATCCATGGATTAGTTTTAAAGCTTTTGTTACACCTGGGCAACGCCGGGCTATACTGCTAGTTAATGAATAAGAGAAAAATTTGTCAAAAATATAATAAACAGTTGTTTTGTTTTTGTTTTTTTTTCTATGAGTTATTTTATTTATTTATAACTTATTGCAAACAAATAAAAATTAGTGAATCTTTTTCTGATTTGAATATCTGAACTTTGGATAAGTACAGTGAGTAAAAAAAAAAAAATTCACTCTGCCAATGCTCTGCTGCTTGAAAAGCATTTTAAATTAACTTGTAAATATTGTGTTAAGCAGTTCACACAGATACTACCCTGATTCTAGGTACAGATTCAGGGAGTGACACTCTGACCAGATACAGAGCACCCTGATATTAAGACATATGCAAATAATCTGATTATTTTTTTATGGGTACTAAGCTAGTACTAGAATACTAGCAAACTAGTGTATTGTTTGTAAGTTGTTATTTTATGATGCAAACCATTTATTTATTCAACCAAGTTTCTTGACTTTTATGCTTTTTTTTTTCAATATAAAATTACCAATTAACTTAAAGAAAACAAATTGAAAATAAAATTAAAAAATTAAAAAAATATTTATTTAGTCAAAATATTTTTCTTGGCTTTTAAATACATTCATTCCACTTTGGTAGTAAGCTATCAATGCCTTCCCAAAGAAATTCCTCAAAGCACTGATAAATACACATAGGGTTTCTTAAATTTGATCTGAGTTGAAGAAATTCTTACTCAGAAAGGAAGTGGTCTGGATGCTTGGAAAAACATTCTGCACTACATATTATTAGCCATTTTATTTTATTTTAAGAAAATTAATGAATGGTATGAAATATTTGCACCACAAATATGTGGAATATTTAAAATATTCATAAATTATAGTAGACTCTCTTACAATGTAGTAACAATTATGAATTTTTCTGTATTTGAGTTATACAGCCAAATCATATTGAAATACTGGTTTCCATACTATCATCAAAGTTAAGCAGCATCCAACCTGATCAGTATCTAGATGAGTAACTGCTTGAAAATACTTGTTGCTGTATCTTTGGGTGTACTAGTGGTGTAATCAATAATAGGTCAGAATTGTTAATAGAAATTAAATTTCTATTGATAATAACTTAGAATGTTTTTGATAATGACTCCTTTATTAAATATTTCTATTGCTCATTTATCAAATGATATTTCTATTGATAATGGCTTGAAATTTCTTCGATAACAGCCCAGAATTGTTAATAGTTAATCAGAGAGCTGTGTTCCAATTTAAGTTGGGTTCATTATATTCATTGACATGTAAATAACCAATTACTTCTCTTGCATTGGCAATATTAAAAGTTACAAACAAAACATAGGCAAATAAATTTAGTGCACGATACAGCACAATATGCTATCAGTTCAAGCAATTAACAACTTCATGTTGGACAACCTTACCTGGTACAGGAGTTGACTTTTAAATGGAGTAAACATTTCTCCTCATTTTAGCTTGGAGAAGGTGACTGGTCCTAGGAATTTCAGCTCTGTGGCAACACTGTCATCATTGCAGTGTATGATAGGTAGGGTTGATGTAATATTGATGCCAGTGTGATATTGTCTTTGGCCCATATGTATATGTCTGTTGGTCCCCACATAAAAATGACCTTGTCTCGAATCCTGCCTTAGTGGGGAGGCTGGGTAAACATGGTGATTGGAAAGTAAATTCCTGTTTTATGTATGTTGAATTCTTCCACCTTGTGAAACTTAGAGTTAGGCAGTAGAGTTGATTTTATATAAAAATAGAGAACTGCTTTTTAATCACTCTGCATATTTTCATGATAACTGCTCTGACAAGCTTTTTTTTCACTAGTGGTCCAACCATGTGAATTTAAGCTACTAGATTGGCATTTAGGTCCCACCCTTTTACTGTTGAAATAGTTAAATGTAACCTCCACTTCTACTACAACAGTTTCTTTTCTCACACTTCCCATCTGTAGAACACATTTCCATTTACTTCCTTCTCTTATAGCTACAATTTCCTCTAAAAATTTAAATGCAATGTCAATTGCCATCTTCTTGAATCTTGTTCATCTTTTATCCTTTTTTCAATACCTCTGTACCCAGTTTTTTCTCTCACTATAACCGCACACTAGTGGCAGTCCTGCCTTGCTTGGAGTGAAATGATTAAAAAAATTTAATAGCAATAATAAAATTACGTTTATGCTGTAATATTACTAATAATAACTTGATACTCATTACACATACACTTGTTTGTTCAAGTAGTTAGCTAATGCTTGTTTCAGTTGCTACCTTAGGTTCATCTGTAATTCTTCAACACTCATGTACTGATGTGAGGTCTATAATGCATCTATATGGAGCTAAATTTAGTTACAGTTTCTGGGAGAGTGTCTATAATCTGCTATATGATCAATAGTTGAACATCTGTATACTGAAAGTCTTGCTTATAACTGCTTTTGCTTTTATGCTTGCACAACTTCTTAGTTTCATTTAACAGATTTCACCTCACAAGGCTTGGGTCAACCTGTTGTATCATTTTCAAGCATATCCAAATAGTGCTGCATGTCGGGATCATCTCTCCAGTCTGATATTATTATATTGACAAACTGATCTGGTTGGAATGCTAACACTGTGAAAACTTGGCGTATGCCCTTTTATGTGGTGGTAACTGAGAAAAGGGAAAGATAATACTATCAGCTTAAAACAAATGTTTGTGCTAACGTAAAAAGATAGGAATAAACTTAATAAATTTGAGAGGAAAAAAACAGTGGGGAACAAAAGAGAATTTAGTTAAATGAATCATTCTTTTGATATCTCACTTGTCTCACAGTAGGTGTATTTTTGCCAGAGAATGAATTTTGTGGTTCTTTTAATGATAACTCTCTATCAGTGTTCTTGATCAGTCCAAATTTGTAAATAATTACATTGGATTTACTATTACATGTTTAACAAGAAAACTAGCATTATATCTATCTGATCATAGCTCTATTAGGTCTCATTTCAATACACATGGAGACCTACCAAAATCTATTTATAACATACTCATCGATAATACAAATATAATGGCATCATCCGCATATAAAAAAGACTAAATATAATAGAAGCATTATTAATAAAAAAGAAAAGGCCAACACTCAAAAATATCAATTATGAACATGGCTACAATGTGCTGACCGTGTTTCAAAAATAGAAAATTCTTATAACTCTGGATACATGCATAAAACAATCTATAAATTCAGTTAAATGTAAAACAAAATTCATTTTTTAATAATGGCTAAAAGACGAAAACGTTTGGACATTCAAAACATTTGAACAATCTTTATATAATTTATGTTCTGAAAATAAATTTAAAAAATTACACAATAAGCTTAACCATAGCACCTTTTCTGTCATTTTTAATGAAACTTGCATATATATATATATATATATATATATATATATATATATAAAATATGGATCAGAACTAGGGGAGTAGATTCATGCCGCCTCTGGATTATATAAATCAGATTATTGCTATTAGTTTCTTATTTTTTTCTGTCTGAGAATTGTTATTGCATGAAACTCTACCAGATTTTGATATTATTGTATTAATAAGAACATACATGCACACACACACATCTCTCTATATATATATATATATATATATATATATAATTATTAACTGGTTATTGGTCAGAATTAGACCAGTTTACAGTTGTATTAAAAAGTGCTCAATTTATATATAATGTAGAGCTTTAGAATATTTTAATTTGGAAGTCAATCAGTTACGCAACCTTGGTTTCAACCTTTCGGTATCAATCGATTCTCCAACATTTTTTTTCCAAATACACATCAGGGATTTTCAGAACACACATAATAACTGGAGCTTCAAATAAGGGGGGGAGGGGCTTTTAAAAAATTCATTTGGGTTTGTATGATCCTCTATTATATTTTCTGATAGGCTTACATCCCGACATTACTTTGGATTTTTCATTTAGTAATTTTTCTTGTTGTGGAAATATTATGCCTAACATCTTTTTTTGGCACAATCAACAAACATCAGAGAAGTTAGCCATAATATTATTTCCAGAATGAGAAAAGTTACTTAATGAAAGATCTGCAGTAATGTCCAGTTGTAAACATATCCTAAAATATATTTTAGGATCATACAAACCTAGATGAAAGTGTTTACAATTCTTGAAAAACTCCTCTTATTTTGAAATTTTAATTATTTTAAACTTTTACTTGTGTGTTCTGAAAATCCTTGTCGTGTGTTTGAAAAAAAAATGTTGGAGAATAAGTTGATACAAAATGCCTGAAGATACTGAAAGTTGAAACCAAGATTGTATAATCAATTGACTTCCAAATGAGAATATATATATATATATATATATATATATATATATATATATATATATATTAGTCATTTGCAGACAGATCTGTTTCGCTGTATCGCAGCTCATCAGTACGGTTAGACATCTGATTGCTTTTAGCCAGGATTGAAACCCAACCAAATTGTCACCAGTCAGTGATTCTACCTCTGAGGCATTCAGTAGAAGGTAGATTTTTAGCATGTTATATACCATGTAAACATACGCCAGTAGCTAAGAGTGTTTGAATTCATTGCTGAATGAAACATCTAAGAAAATGCAAATTTTCCAAGATTGGCTGGCCATTTCAATGAATGAATTTAACACCTGTCTCATAAGTGAAAGTAAAACATTATGGCAAAAGAAATGTATTTGTTTGCGTAAAAAAAATTAAATAGAAGTGATGGTGTGGGGAAAAAGAAAAAGGAGAAACATAGCAGATTCTTGTCAGAACTGTAAAGTTGCCACTTTGGTGACAAAATCTGAAATTGTTGTTGAATTTATCTAATTTATAAGAAATGTGAGATCATGTGAAGGTTTGCATTTGTTGTTCTTTATATTATAGAAAATTTCATCTTATAAATTAGATAAATTCAACAGCATAATTTTGGATTTTGCTTCTGTCACCAAAGTGGCAAACTTACAGTTCCAACAAGAATCTGCCACACTTTCCCCCCTACCTCAGTCTCTGATGAAGCTTTTAATAAAAATGAAATATATTAGATTGATAAATGTTTCTTATTTGTTATCTAATATGATCTTATCAATGCAATAATATCAAAATCTGATTTATATAATCCAGAGGTGGCATGTATCTACTACACTGGATGTATGTTTTTAATGAAATACTTATTTTTATGCTAACATGTAGCCATCAACTTGTTTTTCTTATTTATCAGTCATTCATTTGTGGTAAGATTAGTAATTTTTCATTAAGTAGTTATTAAGTGATAATTTTGTTTAATAACACTTTTGGAAAATATGCTTCATACTTGATACCTTTGTGAAATGCATGAATTCATTTCTCTTTTCTCAACCTGTAGGTTTTGACCCGTGGGTAGTGTAGACTGGGATTTCTAGCCTTGGGTGGTAGCCAATCAATTATTCAAAACTGGAGAAGGTAATAGGAAACAAATCCATTTTCTTTTCTAAGAGGTTCTGGCAATTCCCAGATAATAAAGAAAAGGAATGTGTGGAGAGCCATGATTGCCTACACCCTGAAGGGAAAAAGACAACTTTGAAATGAAATCTGTGGAGAAACCACTCCACTCTTTCTCAAGAAGTCATGGCAATTCCCAGATAATAAAGAAATCTGTGGAGAGCCATGATTTCCTTACATCCTAAAGGGAGAAACTCTGAAGTGAAATCTGGAGAAGGCAATGGGAAATTACATTACTATTTTTCCAAGAAGTCATGGTAATTCCCCAACAACAGAGAGAAAATAAATCTCTGAAGAGCCATCATTTTCTACATCCTGAAAGGAAGAAGCATTAAATGTTTTTTTCCGGATGTGCTAGTAGCATAATGGTTACTGTCATGGAAAATGGAAATGAAAATAAGTTTATTTGCCTCCCTTTACACTAATGTCCTTGGGAAAGGCATTTATCTATCTTTATTTCCCGATAATGGGTAAAATAGTATGGCTAAGTGTGCTCTCTAGCCTTGGTAGGAGAACAAGTCAGAATTCAAAACTGTGGAAAAGCAAAAAGGAAACTGTTCTAGTACCTTTACAAAGAATAGTCATTGCAATTTGCAGAAATTAAACAAATAGAAGCTGTGGAGAGCCATGGTTACTGTCTTTTCTGCTTCAAGAAAATTCACTCTAATATAGATATTTCTACTAAGTGAGAAATGCAGATTTTACAAGTGCATAAGCCAACTGATTACTAGCTATTTATTTTAGGTTCTTCTATTGTCTGGTTCAAACCTTTCTCCAGTTTTTTAAACAGGAGTAGAGGTTTATTCCATGTTTCTTGTTTAGGATTGGGTTTCCAGTTCCTTCTAAACTCTTTCACTTCCTCTTGCATCATAGTGGCATTATTGCTTTGCTTGGGACAAATAGATTAAAAATAAGAATAAAAAAGATAGTTGTGCTAATCTTTGATGCTGGAAGAAACTGTTTGCTTTGAAACAAGAAAAAATGTTTGACTTTACTAGATAGCACACGGTTAACTCACTCTACCAACACTCAAAACTACCTCCTCAGACTAAAGCAAATCCTTTTATAAAGGTGACAAATTATTTCATTGACCAAGACAGTGACGGAGACCAAATCGTTTGCATGAAATAAAATCAGTCAAAAAATAGCATAAGCTAAACAGAGAAGAAAGATTATTCTTTCTCTCTTCCCTTAAGCAGGCCACACAAAGGACACTAAGCCATTTTTAGGGTAACGGTTTTTTTCCTCATTTGTTACAGAAACCTGTTTTATTTGGGTTCAAGCACTGGCCATAAGTGCATGAAGCAAACAAGCAATAATCTCAGCCACTAAGCAAACATCAAGGTATTTGTTGGACAAGATAGTTTGGCACAAGGCCATATTCAAGAACAAACTTAGCAGCATCGGCTTACAAGATATGTATACATAGATTTGTCAATTAATCTGTCATTATGAAAAAAAAGCCTTTGTTTTACACAACGTCTGAATTCCTTGTAACTTATATTTCTCATTCAGCTCAGTGTTAATTTCTTAGAGATCATTTTTTTCTTTTTCTGAAAAGAACTTATTGCAAAAACTGGTTTGGCCAACTTACCCCTGAAATTGCCCACTTATAGCATTAAGCTAATTGATCTGTTACATGATCACATAATTTGGGACATCCATTTACCAACAGCAACAACTAAAATGGATAGCACATTTAACTTGAAAAGAAAATAATTACATAATAAAGATGTTAACATTTAACACCATTTCAAATAAAAGGATAGGAAGGAAACTACCATCAATACTGAAAAGAGCAATAACAAGTAATGAACTTGAGAAGCTCGTTTTCCTAAAAAAATGTGTTTTAAGAGAAAGATTTTATAAATTTTGACCAAAAACAGTTCTGGTTGTTCAGTCAATGAATACCAAATGTTTTCTCATAGGGAAACAACTAATATTACCATTACTATTTTACAATAAATTTTGAATCTTAAATTTTAGCACTCTATAGATGACTATCTCTTGCCATTACAATTGATTGATGAATAATAGTGTGTTTGAATTTTTTGGTTGTGTTGTCATTTCCTACTATAGTAACAACCAAGACAACCTTACACTGAATGACCGAACTTTCACATACGCATATATGTCATGCACACATGCAGACACACATACAATTCCTTATTGCTGAATTTTAATGTTTTTGTTCTTTTGTGTTCCTGGGTGTGTGATGGCAGAGTGAAGAAAAAACAATGAAAATTCAAAGCAATAAACAATTGTATTAACATATAATAAAATACAATAAATGGAAAATCAGGGTAGATGTCTCTTGTATGAAAATCAGGGTAGATGTCTCTTGTATGAAAATCAGGGTAGATGTCTCTTGTATGAAAATCAGGGTAGATGTCTCTTGTATGAAAATCAGGGTAGATGTCTCTTGTATGAAAATCAGGGTAGATGTCTCTTGTATGAAAATCAGGGTAGATGTCTCTTGTATGAAAATCAGGGTAGATGTCTCTTGTATGAAAATCAGGGTAGATGTCTCTTGTATGAAAATCAGGGTAGATGTCTCTTGTATGAAAATCAGGGTAGATGTCTCTTGTATGAAAATCAGGGTAGATGTCTCTTGTATGAAAAAAGAAGAGATAAATGGACTTGTAAAAGTCATCTGGTGAGGTGTATGGAAGGAGTGATCTTTGTAGATGGTTAAGTTGGATGTTTTTGAAGATAGGAGGTCACTTTTTTGATGAGCATGTGAACTTGGGTCAAGATGCCATTTGACTGCCAAATATCCCATTGATGGACTTTTGTGCCCTTTCTGAGGCTCAAATAAGCTCCAGTTTTCATTTTGTTTCTTTAGGTGGGAGTGGATGCTATTGGTCAAAAATTCTAGATTGTATTGCTTTTTTTTTTCTTTAAGTGTATGAGTAAAAATAGAAGAAATAGGCTGAACCTTGCACAACTGACAGATGTTTAGTTGAGTTTCAGACGTTTGGTGCATTCACAATTAGTGGTGGAAATTAGGATCGCATGAATCAGAAGATCTCATTTTAGAATGAAAATAAATTTTTTTTCCTTTTCAGGCATATTTACAAGCCTCCACCCACATCTATTGAACAGGTGAAGAGGCTCATCCCTTGTTTCCTGTTTAGGATGCGGTTTCCAGTTTTCTCTTTTCTAATCTTCTTCTCACTTTGTTTTTTTTTTTCAATTGGAGTAGATAGACTAAACTATCGCCCGGTTCACACTCCACCCACATCTATTGAACAGGTGAAGAGGCTCATCCCTTGTTTCCTGTTTAGGATGCAGTTTCCGGTTTTCTCTTTTCTAATCTTCTCACTCTTATGTAGCCCCCTGCACATCAGTGGCGTTACCGCCTTGCTTGGGGTGATATGATTAAAAAAAAAAAAAACCTTTATTAAAATTGAAAATGAGGTATATACAATTGAAGCAGAAGTAATACAGTGTATAATGCAGAGTGCTAAAGGTTAAAATTTGATGATTCCTCTCCCTGGAATGTTGAAAATGTACTTATTCTATTTTCCCATTGCTAAATTAACTCAAATAGTCAGTTGGCAAGTAAATTTTTGTCCAAATTTTCTTGACATGAAAGCCTGTTATGTAATCACAAAATCCAATGTTATGTAATCATCCATTGAATTCTTATATTATCATAAAAAGGCTAAATGATAAGAATATGTTTGCAGATGTCTGGTACCCTGAATACATGCATTTAAGCGTGCTTCTAAATTGGCCAACCAAGCCTTTGTTGGTTGGTTAATCCATCTATTGCAGAAAGTAATGGCAACCTACTGTGGGAAAATCTGCTCAGTCAGTCATGTCTCTTTCGAAACCTGATTGCCCAAGCATGTATCACATGTGGCATTTAATTGACTGACTGACTGACTAGATTGGCAGCTAGGTTCCACCCTTTTTACCATTGAAATAGTTAAATGTAACTGCTACTTCTACTCCATCAGTTTCTTTTCTTGAATTTCCATGGAACTCCTTTCTGTTTACTTGCTTCGCTGATAGCTACAATCTTCAAAAATTTAAATGCAACGTAAATTGCCATCTTTCATCTTAAATCTCGTTTGTCTTTTGTTCTTTCTTTAATACTCACTCTACCCAGTCTTTTCTCTCACTGTTACTCCCCGTGTGCTAGTAATGGTCTTGCTTTGCTTGGGGTGAAATGATTTTTAAAAAAAAGTGTTCTATATCATAATTTTTGTAATGAAGCAATTAGGTCCTTTAAGTGTTTTAACTCTTGATCACAATAAATTGGGGAGCAAAGCATGAAATTTAAACAAAATCCTTTTATAATTGTGTTCGTATCTCTCTTCATTAGTTAGCATGACCATTACATCTTGTCACTACTTCATAAATAATGGACTATTCCATGTTTTGATTTTGTGGAAAAAGGGGAAAAGACGTAACTTGTTTTCAGTTATAAAGTGAAAGAAAGATAGATAGGGAGATAGAATTGGAGAGAGAAAATCAGATTAAGTTCATAAAAACACTTTGATCTCAGCCAAAAACCCGAAAATATGGTGACTATGAGAATGTGCCATTTTTCAATCGCATAGTACTGAAAAATGAAAACGGAGTAAAGCAATCACAAAAATTCCAATTATCATAAATTAAATAAAATCAAATCATCTGAATTATTTTTAAATTATTATTAAGAGGAATGTTTAACTAGGAAGAAATAAGAGACGATAGATGTTTAACATCTTCTGCCAAATAATGAACTATTCTGTTTTGATCTGTGGAATGAGGGGAAAAGACTATTTAATTTAAATTCAAAATTGAAAGAAAGTAGGGAAGATAGAAGTGTTTAACAGCTGTTTCAGTGAAATAGAAAAAATTGTCAATTTCAAATCTTTTCATTTGTACCCACTTCTTAAAATAATGACCAACATTGATATTTATGATTGTTATTGTAACATTTTGTTAAAGTTGTTAAGCTCAAATATTTAACAATGCAATAGCATAATTTCTACAAGTATTGTCATAAAACTCACCATGAGCTTATTCAGTTATTAACTTAAGAATTAAGCTTAATTAGAAACTTAAAATATGATAACCATGAAATTTTCATGGATATTTCTAATAAACTATTTCAGAAATTCATAATTCTACCTGCAGAAGTTCAATTGCATGGAGTTCATGAACAAATACTGAACGTAATCTCTTTCCTCGTCACTGCACTTAGTCCATCTGAATAGATCATAGATTTTATTTTGAAATTTTAGTTGAAACTCTTGTATGTCAAGATTATTAGAAAAGTAGTATTTGGGTTTTCTCTCTTAATGTTTTGATGACCTGAAATAAATGAGTACAAAATATGCTAGTTCTTCAAAATTCTGAGCCTGAAACATGGCCACTTAGGCAAATATTGTAATGATATTTAAGCAGATTGAAAATAACAAGTTCTCTAATTGGAAATGGCTTGATTTCTCTTGCTAGATAGAATGTAAACATTATTACATTACAAGTAATGGATAATTATGCTCTTTAATGAAGTGAAATCAGTACTGAGTGGGTGGGTGTTTGTGTGCATATGATGAGGTGCTGAAAAGTTCTCAGTACAACTTATTTTACCAAATTGATTAATTATTATATTTTTAATTTTATTTTATACCTTTTATTGTCATTGTCATTTTTCTTTGTTTTGTCTTGTTTTTGTCTTTGTTTTTTTTGGTTTTTTTTGCATTTTGTTTTTTTTGGTTTTTTTGCATTTTGTTTTTTTTTTTTTTTGCATTTTGTTTTTGTTTTTTTTTGCATTTTTTTTTTTGCATTTTGTTTTTT
Source organism: Ascarosepion bandense (assembly GCA_037127315.1). NCBI lineage: Eukaryota > Metazoa > Mollusca > Cephalopoda > Sepiida > Sepiidae > Ascarosepion > Ascarosepion bandense. Next base: position 68,214 of record JBBBDQ010002280.1, read on the forward strand.
TTTTGCATTTTGTTTTTTTTTTTGCATTTTTTTTTTTTTTGCATTTTGTTTTTTTTTTGCATTTTGTTTTTTTTTTTGTCTTTTTGTAGTTTTTAATTTGTTGCTTTGACTGTCTTTTTTTTTCTTTCTTTGTTGCTTTGATTTTCTTTGTCCCCTTGTCTTTTCTTTGTTTCTTTGTCTTTGCTCTGTCTTTGTCATTCCTTTCTCTCTTTTTTGTCGCTTTGTCTCTGTTTCTTTTTTTTATGCTTTCTTTCTTTGTCTTTTCTTTCTCTCTGCCTAATTCCTTTGTCTTTTTTTTGTCTTTGACATTTTGTTTTTTCTATGTCTTTGTTTTTGCATTTTTCTCTTTCTCTTTGTCTTTGTCTTTTCTCTTTGTCTTTGTCTTTTTCCTTTCTTTTCTCATTGTCTTTTTCCTTTCTTTTCTCATTGTCTTTTTCCTTTCTTTTCTCATTGTCTTTTTCCTTTCTTTTCTCATTGTCTTTTTCCTTTCTTTTCTCATTGTCTTTTTCCTTTCTTTTCTCATTGTCTTTTTCCTTTCTTTTCTCATTGTCTTTTTCCTTTCTTTTCTCATTGTCTTTTTCCTTTCTTTTCTCATTGTCTTTTTCCTTTCTTTTCTCATTGTCTTTTTCCTTTCTTTTCTCATTGTCTTTTTCCTGCCTTTTCTCATTGTCTTTTTCCTGCCTTTTCTCATTGTCTTTTTCCTGCCTTTTCTCATTGTCTTTTTCCTGCCTTTTCTCATTGTCTTTTTCCTGCCTTTTCTCATTGTCTTTTTCCTGCCTTTTCTCATTGTCTTTTTCCTGCCTTTTCTCATTGTCTTTTTCCTGCCTTTTCTCATTGTCTTTTTCCTGCCTTTTCTCATTGTCTTTTTCCTGCCTTTTCTCATTGTCTTTTTCCTGCCTTTTCTCATTGTCTTTTTCCTGCCTTTTCTCATTGTCTTTTTCCTGCCTTTTCTCATTGTCTTTTTCCTGCCTTTTCTCATTGTCTTTTTCCTGCCTTTTCTCATTGTCTTTTTCCTGCCTTTTCTCTTTGTCTTTTCTCTTTGTCTTTTCTCTTTGTCTTTTCTCTTTGTCTTTTCTCTTTGTCTTTTCTCTTTGTCTTTTCTCTTTGTCTTTTTTTTCTCTTTGTCTTTTCTCTTTGTCTTTTTTTTCTCTTTGTCTTTTCTCTCTCTTTGTCTTTTCTCTTTGTCTTTTTTTTCTTTTTGTCTTTTCTCTTTGTCTTTTTTTTCTTTTTGTCTTTTCTCTTTGTCTTTTTTTTTCTTTTTGTCTTTTCTCTTTGTCTTTTTTTTCTTTTTGTCTTTTCTCTTTGTCTTTTTTTTCTCTTTGTCTTTTCTCTTTGTCTTTTCTCTTTGCCTTTTCTCTTTGTCTTTTCTCTTTGCCTTTTCTCTTTGCCTTTTCTCTTTGTCTTTTTTTTCTCTTTGTCTTTTCTCTTTGTCTTTTTTTCTCTTTGTCTTTTCTCTTTGTCTTTTTTTTCTCTTTGTCTTTTCTCTTTGTCTTTTTTTCTCTTTGTCTTTTTTTTCTCTTTGTCTTTTCTCTTTGTCTTTTTTTTCTCTTTGTCTTTTCTCTTTGTCTTTTTTTCTCTTTGTCTTTTCTCTTTGTCTTTTTTTCGTTTTGTCTTTTCTCTTTTGTCTTTTCTCTTTGTCTTTTTTTTCTCTTTGTCTTTTCTCTTTGCCTTTTCTCTTTGTCTTTTTTCTCTTTGCCTTTTCTCTTTGTCTTTTTTTCTCTTTGTCTTTTCTCTTTGTCTTTTTTTTCTCTTTGTCTTTTCTCTTTGTCTTTTTTTCTCTTTGTCTTTTCTCTTTGTCTTTTTTTTCTCTTTGTCTTTTCTCTTTGACTTTTCTCTTTGTCTTTTTTTTCTCGTTGTCTTTTCTCTTTGTCTTTTTTTTTCTCTTTGTCTTTTCTCTTTGTCTGTCTTTTCTCTTTGCCTTTTCTCTTTGTCTTTTTTTCTCTTTGTCTTTTCTCTTTGTCTTTTTTTTTCTCTTTGTCTTTTCTCTTTGTCTTTGTCTTTCCTTTGATTTTTTGTTTTCTCTTTGACTTCTTTTTGTGCCTTTGTCTTTTCTTTGCTTTATTTCTTTGTCTCTTCGCTTTCACTTTTTTGTCTTTCCTTGTTTTTGCCATTTTTTTTTGCTTTGTCTATGCCTTTGCCATTAGTATTTTAAGTGTCTTTTGTCAGGGCAATAACTTTTAAATATTCTTATATATTAACATGTATGTCTATTTATTGAATGTATTTAATGTTTTTATTATTGCTATTTGAATATAATGATTAGATTTTCATTTTTCTTTCTCATAGTGTTTGCAAGTTATTCTCCATTTCTTATGCACTTATTTTTAAGTTTCTTTAAGCAAATTCTAGTTTGTGCAAATGAGTAATGAAAGATTTTCTACTTGACCCACTTCAAAAAATGTCACCAAATATAAGTTTTTAAGTGCATATTGATGAGGTTAAGAATTTTTCAGCATCTCCTCAAATTAGTAGAAATACACGATATGCCAGCAAAAACACACTTACTTCTAATTCAACATGTTTATTACTAGACAAATAAGACATTGTGCATATGTTACCAGTCAATATTATGTAACTTTTTTTCACTTAGTTACCATTGAAGTTGATGCACTTTCGACATTGGTGCATGAGAACATGGTATCAAGTTACTGGAGCTACCCTTACACCTCTGCAACAATAGACACTTCTCAAGTGTCATTTGAAGGGGCCCCATTAAGTGATAATCTGAAAGAATTGATTTCATAACCCAGAAACATTTGTTATCATCACCTCTCTCTGCATCAGTCAGTTAAGTGTCATGCGTGATACATGCTTGGGTGATCATGTCTCAAAAGAGACATGACTGACTGGGCAGAAGATTTTCTCACAGTAGGTTGCCATTACTTTCAGCAGTAGACTGGTAGCCAACCAAGGCTATAGAACACAATCTTTTCTGCTATTTAAGCCATAACTGGAGGGAGAAGTGACATAGGTATTTGCATGTAAGTGAATGTAAAGAATTCAACTTGAATTTGAACTTGGTTCTCCAATTTCTCATTCCGAGCTGATATCCACTGCATCACAACGCACATGTGCATACATACTTGAATTTCCAAGCTTAACAATTTTCGGGGGTGCAAAGGGTATACTGCTGGTGAATTTGAGATTAGTGAGATTGTTAACACAGATGTTGTCAAACATTGGACGAACTGAGTGTTTAATCCAACTACACAGCACTCCTATCTGCTCAATTGGTGTCAACATTTTTATCATCATTTATAGCAATTTTTTATTTTCCCCCCAAAACAGGCTAGTACAGACAGGCAACAATAGAGCAATGAAAATATTGATAGAATATCCAAATTAAAGATCAACAAAAATCAGACAACGGCAATCAGTTGACAGAAACTGACTGCAAAAGTGATGAACAGAAAAGACAAGACATTAATCATTATAATAGTGATTAAATTTATTTGCACTATTCACAGGCAATATAGCAACATTGATATAATTGAGAAAACTATCTTTATATATTAATGTCCAGAAAGACATTTGAAATTTCTGTGACACATTAATAAGAAAATTAGGCTTAGAGAATTCGATACAGGACATGTTGAAGGCAAGAGAGACCAAGGGAAACGCGCAACAATTTAAATAATTAGCTTGTGTGAATGGCTGTTAGAACAGGCATGGGGGTGGGGGGAGAAAGAAAGTTCAGATCAACAAAGCATAGGAAGTTGTGGAGAACCGTGATTGCTGCTTCTTGAAGAGGAAACTGCATAGAAAAGAAAGACATTTGAAATTTCTGTGATACATTAATAAGGAAAGAAGGATTGGAGAATTTGATACAGGATATATTGAAAGCAAAAGAGATCAAGGGGAAAACTCAGCAATCTAACTAATCAGCTTGTGTAAATGGTTGTTAGAACATTCACAGAGAGAGAGAGAGAGAGAGAGCTTAGAGCTAGAAAGGATGGGAAGTTATGGAGATGATCGGCCACATCTTGAAGAGGAAACTGCACATAAAAGAAGAAATTTAGCATAGTCTGTATACCAGAGGATCTGGTCAAAACCAATACCCATGAGTAATCAGTGTCAGTCATTTCCAGTAAAAGTCATTTTCTTATTTTCCTCCTCAAATGATCCAGCACAGCCATGCAACAATGCTGTGAGTTTTAATCCTATACTGTATAGATATGCCAATAGTTTAAGAAAAACTGATACAATCAATTTATTAAAGTTGCTTGTATCTTATCTGTGAAATATGTTTGAAATCTAAACTTATTTATAAATGGAACTTTGTGTGTGTATATCCATTACCTATAGACTCAGAAACGGCTAAACTGATTTTCTTGAAAATTTACACAGTTGTACTATAAGCATCTGCAAGTGTTCTTAGCTAGGTTTTGTGTTGAGGTACCCCCTATAAATATCGATAATTGGAAAAATCGGGTTATAGAAGGAGTGGTCCGATTTTAATCAAATTTGATACACTTATAGACAAAGACATAAGAAACGATATTCGGAAATTTCAAGGTTGCAGCTCTTACAATAGTGCAGAAAATCGATTTTATATATATATATATATATATATATATATATATATATAAAAGGCAAAATGTTTGTGTGTGTGTCTGTTTATCTGTCTATATGTCCTTTATACAAAGTCACAATTTTTATCCGATTTTTACCAAACTTTGCACAAATATTCTTTAGGCTGAGTCTGAGCTCCAGGACTATGGATTAGTTTTAAAGCTTTCATTACACCCAAGCAACGCTGGGCTAGACTGCTAGTATATACTAAAGGCAACAAGTTTGACCTGTTCAACCACATGATACAGTAATAACTATGAGGTACTACAAGAGGATTTATTTTCTGAAGTTTATAACTTATTAAAAATGACTGACAAAAATTAATCAAGGATTATTTTTACGAAGATGTTTTATAAATATGGCAGCGTAAGAGAAATGGAATAAATTGTGTTGTCGGATTGTCACAAATGAGATTACAAAATGTTAAAGTATTTTTGTTTTGAAATCATCTGTTTTTTATGTTTATATAATGAGAACTCAAAAAATACTCATACTTAAAATCAAGAAATAAAGGATTTTAAATTTCTTGGATGTTATGAGGAAGAATAGCTATGGAAATTTAATACTCATAAGGCATGTTGAAGGAAAAATAAGTAGAAAGAAAAGTGAGGAAGTAAGAATATATATATATATATATATATATATATATATATATATATTGATTGTTTAATTACTTAGTTTTTGGTCATAATAAAATTAGACTAGTGCACATTTGTATTAAGTGTTTCAGTACAATTATATTATACAACTTTTGAATATTTTCCATTGTGTGTGTGTGTATATATATATATATATATATATATACACACACACACACACACTCTCCTTCCTCACTTTTCTTTCTACTTTCCTTCAACAGGCGTTATCAGTGTGTGTGTGTGTGTGTGTGTGTGTATATATATATATATATATATACACACACACACACACACACACACACACTCTAAACTGTTAATCTGTTTGCTAGGCTGGTGTATTCTGGTCATTATAAAAGAACAAAACTTTTTTGTTTTCTTTTTTTGTTTTGTTTTTTTTGCTTTCTTTTTTTGTTGTTTTTTAAGCCACTAATGCCTTTTTGCTAAGTAGGTGTCTTCCAGTCTGAGTGATATCTTAAAATGATAAGATATATAGTTAGCCTCCAGAGAAATAACAACAGAACAGAGAAAAGAATATATAAAATACATTTTATGAAGTGCCTAATGATGTGAAAACCTCTCAGAATCTCAAATAAAAACTCTATTAGCATTGCAGAGATATGCTGCATAATAACACTTTGAACACACTGGTTGTTCACCATAACAAATCTGGCCACAATTTGGACTTAATAAATGCCAGCCGGATTGTGAAAGAAAAAGATTCACCAACAAGAAAATGGATTGATAGTGTGCTGATTTCATAGTTATCTGTGATAAACATGAGACCAGGTTCATACATCTATCATTGCAAAAGCAATAGTGGCACAAGGTGAGCTGGTGGAGAGAGTATTGATAATCTGCTCATTGTCAGATAGTTTTCAGTCCAGCAGCAATTGGTAGATTTAATGCAAAACAAAAAAAAACCGTTTTGTTCTTTCATTAGGACCAGTCTAGTATACAGACATCAATGGTTTTAGTCAATAATGGAAACCCAAATTTCCAGGAACCAGTTCCATAAAGGCAAGTAATCTTTAGGAACCTATTGTTTATTTTTTTATTCACTCTGAGAATAGAAACAAACACTTGATAATGTCAAAAAAGAATTAAACCGTTTTGATAATTTAATAGAAAACATTTATTTATTAAGATATTTCCAAACTGAAATTCTATTCTCATCATATTTCTGTTCAGAAGTATGAGGCTTTTTGACTCTAGTGTTAGTTATGATTTCTTGGTCACATTCTAACTAAATTGCTGCATGTAATAGCCGGCGAAAATGATTGACAGATATGTGTGGCCCTAGATGACACAATTAAGCAAAAAATCAAGAAGGCAAAAATGCGTGGAAATTTCAGGTTATATAAGTTTGGGGTTTTCTGGTCGAAATTAGAACACCGAGAGAATGCAGAGAAGAGAACTCCTGCTGGTTGATAACTCCAGACAACTTCCTCATATGTGCTTGATTCACTCTGGCTATATCTTACTCCTGAGAGGATGTGCATTGGGGTGCAGTGGACATGGAACAACAAATTGGGGATCCAATTTCGAATTCCAGTTGAATTCATGGCATTCACTTACGCACAAAAACTCTTGGGAAATGTATTAATCTATCTCTTCCCTCCATTTATGGGTTAAATAATAGGACAGATTGGGTTCTATAGCCTTGGCTGGCAATCAGTCTACCACAGAAAGCAATGGCAACCTACTGCGGGATAATCTTCTACCCAGTCAGTCATGTCTCTTTTGAGATATGATCGCCCAAAGTGTGTATCACATATGGCACTTAACTGACATCTTCCTCCACACAAACATTACCGACAAAGAATAATGATAGGTTTATATTTTTATATATACGTGTTTTTGTTAATGGTTATATTTCAAGACAATCATTAGTGTTGTTTGTTGAGATCCAGAACAGCAGTAGTATATAATATTGCAGTCCCAAAGATCCAATGGAATCCCTATCAAATTTATGACTAGAAGATTTGTCATTTTTCACTTCAATTTTGGTCAGAATAAATTCTGTTTGGCATAGAAAACCCTTTGTCAGCATCTGCAGAACTGACAGCAATGGATACAACATATTCAAAGTAAATTCCATGAGTATTTTACTAAGGTGTATGTGTGTGAGCGAGCAAGTGTAGTACAACTAACATTTTACCGAGACTATCATATAAGATCACTAGCAGTATAGCCCGCCCTTGCTTGGGTGTAATGAAAGCTTTAATACTAATTCATGGTCTGCCTAAAGATTATTTGTGTGAAGTTTGATGAGAATCGAATAAAAATTGTGGATTTGTATAAAGGACATACAGGCAGATAAACAGACACACACACAAACATCTTGCCTTTTATATATATATATATATTATCAATTTTCTGCACTATTGTAAGAACTGCAGCCTTGAAATTTCTGAATATCGTTTCTTATGTCTTTGTCTATGAGTATATCAAATTTGATTAAAATTGGACCACTCCTTCTATAACCCGATTTTTTTTTCGATTTTCGATATTTATCGAGGGTACCTCGACATAAAACCTAGCTAAGAACACTCACAAACGCTTATAGTACAACTGTGTAAAATTTCAAGAAAATCGGTTCAGCCGTTTCGGAGTCTATAGGTAACGGACACACACACACACACACACACACACACAGACAAATATAATAATACCAGATAATCCATCAACTTGTTCGCTAAGTTTTTATAATTTTAAGAATTGGTTTGCACAAACTGGTAGGATATTTCTACTAGTTTTAATATAAAAATATATACAGGTAGATTTCTTTCATTGTTATAAAGATGCCTAACAAGGTGAAACATGTTGCCAGTAAAAAGGTTTTCCCCTTAGTCTAATCTATATTAGTGGAATTACCATAGTCTTTAAATGCTATATGAAATAAGCAATAAGATTTGGAATAAAGATCTGTATAAAATAAATTTTTCAAGCGGTAGAAAGTGCAAGAAAAAAAAATTCAGTTTTTATAAATTGTTATAATTTTAAAGCTGAATCCATTGGGAAGTTTTGTATTTGTAAAATGTAATCTAAAAATTTTCAAATCTAAAACATGTTATTTATTTACATTATTCAGACTGTTGTCCACATCTTAATTGTCATATTCACAACATTCAACTGTTGTACACTCTGACATTCTTTGGGTGATATACATTGAAATTTTGAACCAAACCCTTTATTTAGTTCACTGGGGCAGATTGTTCTAGTTCTACGTTGCCATACCTTTTCTGGATATCTCAGCATCATTTAATTCTCTTTAGTAACTTAACTCTCCAAGTATTTTTTGTTTACCTCTGCTGTGGCCACATACTGAACTCACAACTCTTTGGGTCACGACACTAGATAAGTGTTGGTTGAAGTTATCCCCGCCCCCAATTAATTTCATTTAATTTCTAGAAATAAAATTCTTTATGCAAAATTTGTTTTATTATTCTCCTTGGAGAATATAAATCATTAGGTTTTTATATATATATATATATATATATATATATATATTTTTTTTTTTTAAACAGTTGCTCCTTTTCTGAAAATCTGCTTTAAATAGTAAAATAAAAAAATGCAATAAAACTATGACATTATTTAATTAGATAAGCTTTTAATTGTTTTTTATAAATAATATATATTAAAGACATTCTGAAGAAAAAAGAATTTTGATGAACAATGAATTTTTTACAAAAATTGTTTTCATTTTTCTTTTTTTCATTATAATAATTTACAGTTTCAAAAATCTTTTAAAAATTTCAAACTTTGTCTGTGTTAGGTTATTAAATGAAGACTATATTTACTAGCACATCACTCAATAAGTCCTTGGCTTGATATATAGATGGCACCACTAATAAAAAATCCATATGATTTTTATGAAATCCTAACCTTCAAATGGCACTTGACAAAATTTGGGCCCAATCAGATTATTAGTTTACAAATGAAGCTACTGTTGCAAATTTTCAAAACAATGGAAAAATCTGAATTTTGTGTATTGATAAAGCATTGCTTTCTGATGAGAAAAAATATTGTTTGAGTAAAGCAATGGCTTGATAAGTGTTAATTGGACTCTGCTTCGTCAGAAACAATGATTAAGAGGTTGTATGCTGACTTAGTACAAACATAAATGATGCTGGATGCTCAGGTCATCCAAAATCGGCAGTTGTCTCAGAAAACACCAAAAAATTCAATTTGTTTTGGCTGATCATGAATTGAAGTTGTGTGAGATAGCAAAGAAGTTGAACATATCAGAATGTATTCACCATTTTGCATGAACATTTGTCAATAAGCTGTGTTCAAAATGGGTGCCGTGTTTTCTCACAGTCGTTAAAAAACAACAGCACATTGATGATTCAGAGCATTGTTTGCAACTGTTTCAATGCAATAAGGAGTTTTTGTATAAACATTTAACAATGGATGAAACATCAATCCACCACTTCACTCAGGAGTCAAATCAGCAGTCAGCTGAGTGGACAGGAGCAGGTGAAAGCCGTTCAAAATGACCAAAGATGTAAACATCAGCAGGCAAGGTTTTGGTCTAAGTATTTTGGGATGTGCAAGGTATTTTGTTCATCGATTACCTTGAGAAAGGAAGAACCATCAATAGCAAATATTGGTGCATTTGAAGGAAGAAATTGCCAAAAAATGGCCACGCATGAAGAAGAAAAAAGTGATTTTTCACCAAGACAACGTACCATGTCACAAGTCAATCGCAACGATGGCAAAACTACATGAATTGCACTTCAAATTCTTTCTACATCCACCCTATTCCCCAGATCTTACACCCAGTAACTAAAGAAAGAATGTGCCAGGGAAAGAGATTTGGCTCCAATGAAGAAGTGATATCAGAAACTGAGGCATATTTTGAGGCCAAAGGCAGATTGTTCTACAAAAAAAGGCATTGAATTGTTAGAAAAGCATTGGAATCAGTCTCCTTCTAGGGTGATACACTATGTTGATGAATAAAGTTGAATTTTGCCTAAATGTTGTTTCATTAGTTAGGCCTGGAACTTACTGAGTGATGTATTAAGTGAAAATTAAAAAGCTTAATACAAATCATCATGCACTAAAATTTAAAAAAGTTTTTTTTCATGTGCCTATTCTGAAAGTATAAATGACCATACATGACATTATCAGAAAATAAGATGATGATTATAGTAAATTTCAAATCAACATTTCTAAAATTAGATTATGGAGAATATTTTCCACTGTTTTTAAAATTACTGAGTACATAAAAATTATATAAAAAAATGTTCACCTGTCATTTTCTTAAATTATGTTTTTAACAAATAAAGTTTCCATAGAACAGCAATAAACATCTACACACCTATCAGTGCTTGTCAGGCATTGAAAGATATGTAAATCACTGCTACTGTTTGTTTTTTAAATAGATTTTTTAACTTAAAGTAAATAATTCAATATTTCAAATCAGATTAATTACACTCAAAATCAGTTTATGTTCCTCGAATAGCTTCAGAAAAGTATATTTTATTTTTGGAAGATTTTTTTTAATAAAGAAAATTACATTGCAATGAAAGACAGCTAAAAAGGGCTTGAATCATCTGTTTTAGAAAAAGTAATTAAAAAATCAATTCCAATCATAATTTCTGTTTGAAAAACACACTACAGAGTATTTTGCTTACTGGAAATAGTAAATTTAATCTTTTAGCTTTCAATTCAAGCTAAAATGAAAGTTTCAAGAAAACTTTTTCATTTATAAAAACTAATTTTAAACATAGGTATTGTGAAAAAGTGGAGGTACCTAAAAGACTTGTATGTAATAATACTTGATTAAGAGTATGTTTTTCTAGATTGAAATGGTTCCACACAACAAACTGTGTCAGTAACTATTAATGGATACACAAGTTTTAACTTATAGCCTTATAATCAGTTTGTGTTTGAATCTTTACACACCCTAGGCATATAAACTGTCATTATTTGTTTACCTGTCCCCATACCCACCTCAACCCGTCTTATTGTTGTGTGCAATACTATTGAAATTCTTACTGATATATATGACATATAGGTGAATTTATACTATTCCATATGCTGGTCTGTATTTTCCACCTGCTGAGGAATTTTGCACAGAAATTTCTTATTCTTTTGATACCAAATTTGACTACATTTGCCATAATTTTTATTCAGATTGTTGCTATGGAAACTTGTAGAGCTGGTTCTGAAAGAAACTGTGTGTGGGCTTCTGAGTCAGAATTGAATGAAATTAGTGACTAGAAAGTCGATTTTGATCACAGTGACTCAGATACAGTTGATAGAAAATGCTGCTGTACATAATGTCAGTGGTGTGGGTCAGGCTGTATGTGAGCTTAATGATGATCTTGAATGCAGAAGCTTGATAGAGAGGATGACAATTTTCTTCCCATTTACTATTCAATAGAAGATTGGGTTCAAGTCTCACTTCAAATACCAGAGAAGAATCATTCAATAATAATAATTCCAAGCAAGATAATATGTCTTTAAGCATTGTAATTCTTTGATAACTCTGCTGATACTGAATTAATTCCAGTCAAATTCAATATGAGTCCAAAATTGACATATTCAAATTTATTTTTTTCAAATTTTCACCATTTGTTTATTTCTATGAGAAAGGTATTTCCAGAACGTTTCAGCTCCATTTGTACTCAATTTATGATTACTTGTCCTCAACTTTCTAGTTTTTCAGCTTGTAATAATTTTTAGCCTAATAAAACCATCCTTTTTTTTTTTTTTTTTTTTTTAAGTACTCTTGGGAAATAACATTGCCAAGTCTAGCAACGAGGGTTATCTGAAATGACGAGCCTCTGAAAATAGAACAAAGATAAAAACTGGAAATCTGTGGACAAGCCATAAAACTTTGAGTATCTACAAAACGAGAATGGATAGAGCTATTTTTCTGTCTTCACTTTACTCATTCTCCAGTTATTACCTTTTCTAGGGTAGGGGCATAATGCTAGTCAGGTTTTGTACCAGGGTTATGTCTATTAACATTTTGAAAGTAATTTTTGTACATATATACTAAAATACCAAAATTTTACATGATTTTAATTTTTTTTTTCTCTTTCAAAAAAAAAAAAAGTTAGTCAAAATTTTTTGAAATGATTCAAAATAATACTGGCACCATCAAGAATGTTATTTAAGTACCTCCAATTTTCATTATAATTTGCGATACTTAAATGTTAAAATGAATTTTGATAATAAAATTTTCTTGAAACTTTAATTTTAGCTTTAATTAAGGCTTTGAAGATTTTAAAAATATTTTTGAAACTTTATAAATTATTAGAATTAAAACAACTTTTGCAAAAATACATTATTCATCGAAAAAACGTTTTTCTTCAGACTATAATGGCCTTATATATATATTTTTTAAAGGCAATTAAAATTTTATCTAATTAAACAATGTCATTGTTTTATTGCAATTTTTATTTTACTATTTAGAACAGATTTTGGGAAAAACTGCCAACCGTTTGAAAAAAAAAAATAGATGATTTACATTTTCCAAGGAGTCCTGCGTTTAAGTAATAAAACAAATTTTTGATATAAAATTTAATTTCTAGAAATGTCATGAATTTATGTAGAAGGGAGGGTAAGAGATGTAAAAAAAATATATATTTTTACCAAGATTTTCTAAAAATAATTTAATTCATTTGTGAATAAGTCCTGAAAGTTTCACTAAAATCTGACATTTGATTTTTTCAAGAATTTACAAATTAATATGTGTTTTTCAGCAGAAAAAAAAATGAGTTGTGTAATATTACATTGTCCATAGTAAACTCAGGTAACAGTTTGTTTACCTGCTGAAGTAAAAGAAAAGATTTTTTTATCAAAACTTTGAATATGTTAGAAAGAATTAAAAAATTAAAAAAAAATAATGAAAAATTACTTTGATCTTTTCTGTTTATGATAACATAAACATTTTGACTGAAAAACTTTGTTTTTATAAAGTTTGGTGCCTTTTTCTTTATACTATGCTGTTTTTTCAGCAAATTAGTGGAGGTACTTAGTTGACGGATGTGCGTTGAGGTGCATTGGACATCGGCTCGGAACAAGAAAATCAGGGAGCCGAGTTCGAATTCCAGCTGAATTCATTGCATTCACTTATGTGCAAATACCCTTGGGAAAGGTATTAATCCAACTCTTCCCTCCAGTTATGGATTAAATAACAGGACAGATTGGGTTCTATAGCCATGGTCGGCAGCCAGTCTACCGCAGAAAGCAATGGCAACCTACTGCGGGATAATCTTCTGCCCAGTCAGTCATGTCTCTTTGGAGACATGATCGCCCAAGCGTGTATCACGTATGGCACTTAACTGACTTAGTTGACTGAAAAAAAAAAACATTAGAACTACAAATTAATCTTAGCAAAATATGAATACTAACAGTATTATGTTGTTTTATGTTTATTTTTTTTAAGGAATAACAACATTTTATTATTACTTTTTTTAATCTTTATTACTAACCCAGAAGTTCAGATGATTAATTTGTCTATAAAGAAACTTATACTTGAATCAATTGAGCTTAAGGTGAAGCCAGCTGTAATCTCTTCATCCAGTTTAACAAGACAATAGAAAACATTTCATTATATTCCTCTTATGTTGTTTTTATTTAGTCTCTACATTTCAAATGCTTAGCAATGTAAGCTGCTTTTATTTGGGGCAAGTGTAATTAACATGTTGTTTGCTTTAGGACCTTTATCATAACTGAATAGAAATATTCTTTTTATTGTTCAGGACTGTCAGTTGCTGAAATATTACATCTGATGAGAATTAAAGGTCATGCCCTGTGTTTCTGTGACTCAAACAAGTAAAAAAAAAAAACTGCAAAGGGAGCACAAGACACAGCTGTGTTTTCTCAATAGATTTATTCAACCTTTGCAATGCTGCAGTCTGTAGAGAGCTAGAAATTCTACCAGGATTTATTCAACCTTTGCAGCAATGCAGTCCTTAGAAAGCTAGAAGTTCTACCAGGATTTATTCAACTTTTGTAGCAAGGCAGTCCTTAGAGAGCTAGAAGGCTTACAAGGATTATTACTGGGCATGATCTTAAAAACATCAGTAGATGACACTGTTCATGGTAGACACACACACAAAAAAAATTGCAGGAACTTCTTGACAAGGTAGTAAAGGAGAGCAAGAAGAAAGGACCTTAAAATGTAGGGTTGATAGCAAGAGGGATGGCTCAAGATGCAAACTATATATTGGGAATGTCAGAATCAAACTAGTACAGAAATTTAACATCCTTGTCAGAAATAGAAAATGTAACACTGAAATCTGAAGGCAATGGAATACATAATAAGAAAAGAGGACTTGGAGAATTTAACACTTACAGGAAATTGAAGGAAACATTCAGTAACCTAGCTAATGAGTTTGTGTAAATGGACAATATAACAGTTATTACTTATATTAGATATCCTTTCTGTTAAATTGCCATTGGTTTTAGTTTCTTTTTACACATAGTAATTTGTTGCATCTGTTACAGATAGCTATTTTTTTATTTTACTAAATGATTAATGTAACTAATTTTTTTTCCCAGAATGAATATTTTCATGGTCTCATACCAACAAAAATAGTGTAGCTTCCTTTTGTGTTTTAAGAAAAAAAAATTTTTTATAAGACTATTGAACTGTTACATATCAGCTCTCTTATATGATAATGAATGCTGAACAGTTTCCTCACAGATGAAGAGATCTTGGGTAAATGGATGGTGAAACAGTGTTTTGAGGAGATAACAAAAAGAAAAAATCATTAAGAGCTGCAAAGGACAAGAAGTTGTGGAGAGCCATGATTGCCAATGCTGGACAATTTCCTCACAGATGAAGAGATTTGAAGCTACAGATGTGTGGTCTTACTGAAAGATGCTGATAATACCATGGATTGAACATGTGAATGAAGAGAAAGTTTGACAGAAAATGGAAACAAAAAGGACGCATACTTAAAATCAGAGAGAGAGAGAGAGTTAAAATTTCTAGGGCATATAATAAGGAAAGAGGGCTTGGAAAATTTGATATTTACAAGTCAGATTGAAGGCAAGAGGGTCAGAAAAAAACTTTTCATAACCTATCTAGTGATGTTTGGTAAATGAATGGTGGAGCAGGATTTAGGGGAGCTAACAAAAAGAAAAATTTATTAAGAGCTGCAAAGGACAGGAAGTTGTGGAGCGCCATGATCATCAATGCTCTGAAGGAACATGGCACATAGATGAATACTTTAGAAAAAATGTAGATTGCTGGTAATAGGAAAATATGCCTTAGTTTATATTGGATAGTCTTTCTATTGTTTTATGTTTTCTTTACTCCATAGTCAGTAATTTATATCGGATATCCTTTTTGTTAACTCTAGAATAATAGGCTACTTAAGTAGAAAAAGAACCAATAAAATAAAAAGGAAAGAAGCTGAAATGTAGGTCAGGAAAATCTTTTTACTTTTTCCCCCTCGTATTCTTATAAAGATAGCCATATTACTATTTACACTTACAAATCTTTGTAATACACACACATGAATTCCTATATAAAATTAAATATATCTGTAAAAAGACAGTATAAATAAAGACAAAAGTAAAACTTTTTTTTACCAACATTTAATTACTACCATTCATTAGGCATTAAATTACATCAGTTATCATCTGCTATAGTTTTCTTGACTTTCCCAGTTAACCTTAAAACATTTTTGAGTGTTATTAAATTTTAAAATGTTGAAAACCTAACAATATTTTTTACTTATATTTATAAATACAACACAAAATAAGATCTTTACATTTACCTTGATAAAGAAAATTTTTTTGTCTTTATTCATTCGCACACACTTTTTTTTTATAATCCTTTCATCCCAAGCAAGGCAGTACTGCCACTGGTGTTCAGGGGGTTATATTAGAGGAGAGCAAAAAAAAAAAACAAAAAAACAAGTAGTTTCAAGGGGTGTTGGAGAAAGGACAAGAGAAAAATGCAAATCAAGGAGATAAAAGATGGCAGTTAACATTGCATTTAAAATCTTGGAGATTGTAGTTGTTATGGCCTAGTTAGGGGCCAGAAATAAAGACACAAAGACTGAATAGAGTTAAACAAATATTTTACAAAAAACAGTAGTACAAACAGATGCAACATGAGAAGATTACCAGTGTGACTGTATTGGTCCAGCTGTCAGGACTAGCTACTGGAATAAACCTTTTTTTTTTTTTTTTTTTTTTTTTTTTTTTTAAACAAAGCAGAAACTGGTGTTTATTTATACTTTGGAAGAGTTCATGTGTACATGGATCAATTACCATAACGCTTCCCTTCCAAGTATCAACTCTGCAGGAGTCTTATATTTTTTTCCTTTTGGATTAACGACAAGAAAGACTGTTATTTTCCTTTTTCTTTTTAAATGGTGCTCTTCTGGAGCTGCTTGTGGTATTGGCATGTCAAAAGCATCGTAAATGACATCCATTATGTCTTTCTCATCATTAGGACTGCTGTCAGCATTGTCTGACAGCTGTTTCCTGATTTGATTTAAATGTCATTTGTGAGTAAACTGAGGAGCTTTAATTATGTAGACCATACTTTCTACTTCTTTCTCAATTGTATCCATTTCCCAGAAATATTTATTATCCTGAAACATCTGGAAAAAAAAAAACTTTCTCTCCAGGTTGATAGCCTTTTGTAGGTACTCTGTTTGTTCATCCAGGTTTTGTTTGTTTGGGAAGTAGCTTGTTGAACACAGACCTGATTTTACATACCAAACATTACCTCAGCTGGGGGTAATGATGATGGTGTGCTGTTGTTGGCCAGGACTCTATGCACCTGAAAGCACTGTTGTAGGGCTTTTTCTGAGGGTGTGCCCCTAGCTTTCTTCAGAGCTCTTTCCAGCATGTCAATGAAGCGCTCTGCCTGCCCATTGGACCTTGAGTGATATGGAGCAATCGTGATATGATTGATCTGGAAGATCTCACAAAAATCTTTAAAATTGTTGAATGCAAATTGCATCCCGTTGTCTGACACTAAACAATCAACTACCTCAAATTTGGCAAACAGTTCATGTAGGAAATTGATTGTCACCACTGTAGTGGGATTTCTACATCTAAGAACTTTGGGACACTTAGAAAAATTATCTACTACTATAAGATAGTAGAATTTATATATAGGGCCTGCAAGATCTATATGAATTAGAGACCATGGTCAGTTCTTTTTGGGCCAAGGACTATATTTGATTAATGATACCTCAGCTGCCAAGGTACAGCCTTTACAGGATTTTACAATGTTTTTGATATCCTTATCCATGTTCAGCCAGTAGTCTTTTCATCCTTGTAATCCCTGGGTGACCAGCATCGAAATTTTTCGGAATTCTTCTTTATAGTGTTGTAGGAATGATGGCTCACTCTCTACATAGCAGTACTCTCTAGCATAAAGAAAATATCTGAAGTTTGTTGGTCCTTTTCACAAATTTTAGTTTTGATTTACTTAATAAACTCATTGTTTAGAGCTTCTCGTTTGATTTAGTCAAGAGTTACAGGGAGTTCCCTTACTGTGTTGCATAATGTGGTTTTAAATTCTCCTTCTGTCCGAAGAGAAACAATCACAATATCTTTAAGAGGTCCTCTCTGTTTTGGGATTAATCTGGACAGTCTGTCAGCATAACAGTTTTTTTAGACAGTAGGAACTCCATTTTAAAGTTATAATTTAAAAGGATTCTTCTACATCTCTGCAGTCTATTTGCTGTATACACAGGCAGACTTTTTTTTAGAACCGAAGATGGTCAGAAATGGTTTATGGTCTGTCTGCAACGTAAAGTGTCTACCATGAATGTACCAGTGAAACTTTGTTACTGCAAAAATAATCCCTAACTACTCAATTTGCAAGTAATTCTTTTCTTCAGGAAGAGGCGTTCTTAATGCATGAGCTATTGGTTTGTGAGATCCATCTAGCATCTCGTGCATAACACATGCTCCAATTCCATACAAGCTAGCATTTGCTGGCAACTATAATGTTTAGGTCTGGGTTAGAAAGTGGGTGAGAAATAAGTCCAACGTCGCTGATGATCTTGAAAAGGACCTCTAATCTGTGGTGGACTGGGATAAAAAAAAAAGGCTCATAAATTTGAATGCTTCCAAAATGAAGCTGCTATCCTTTAACCACATTAGACAACTTCTCCTACCCCCTCATAAGAATGGATCAGACTAGTCTCTCAGAAAGCAAAACAGTGCGCCTCCTCGGTCTAACTTTATCAGCCAACCTCAAGTGGAATGACTACACTGAATCCATAGCTAAATCTACTGCTAGGAAGGTTGGTTCCCTGTGTAGGGCCAGGAAGTTTTTCTCGTCTAAATCCATCTTGAAAATCTATAAATCTACCTTCCGCCTGTGCATAGAATACTGCTGTCACATCTGGTCGGCTGCCCTTGTAATTGGTCTTGGGCTTTTTGATAAAATTCAAGGAAGAATTTGCAATGTAATTGATCCTGACCTGGTAGCTCGACTCCAGTCACTTTCTCACCAACGTAGTTTGGTTTCCCTCTGTCTCTTCTACAAATGCTTTCATAGCTTCTGCTCCGATGAGCTTAGCTCCCTGGTGTGCCCTCTGCATGAATTTAGTTGAGCTGCTAGACTAGTGACTAGGTTCCACTCTTATACAGTGAAACAAATCAAATGTAACCACTACTTCTACTCTATCAGCTTTTTTACTTGCATTTCCTGCCTGTAGAATTTCCTTCTGTATACTTGCTTCCCTGACAGCTACAGTCTCCAAGAATTTAAATGCAAGGTCAATAGCCATCTCTTATCTCCTTGACTCACATCCATTCCCTGACAACCCTTGTATTCTGTTCTTCCTTTCCACTCTCCTTTCATGCAGCTCTCTTCACACCTGTATTCTCATCTTTCTCTTACTCATTCTCTGACACTCCCAAAACGTGTTCCTCTTTCTCATCATTCACTTGTGTCACCCCCTGTGGACCAGTGGCAGACCAATTTTTTTCCAGGTGTGTAGATTTATGATTATTAAATCTGAATGTACTTGCATGTACTTCCTAATATCTAACCCGCCTTGTTCATCTGATTTTGTTTTTTTATGCAGCTATTAACCATTTTTCTCACTTGACAATGTGAGCTCTTATGTGTGATGTGGCTACAATTTAAGCACTTTTTATTCCAGTTAGGGCAGTTCTTATACCAATGTAGTAACCCATAACTGTTCAAAGAAATAAATTTAAATAATTATGTTGGTTCATACCAATTTCATAAATATCCATATAATTTCAAATATATATATATATATATATATATATACACACACACTAGCAAATTGTGGATTTGTATAAAGGACATACAGACAGATAAACACACACACACACGAACATCTTGCCTTTTATATATATATTATCGATTTTCTGCACTATTGTAGGTAACTGCAACCTTGAAACTTCTGAATATCGTTTATTACGTCTTTGTCTATGAGTATATCAAATTTGATTGAAATCGGACCACTACTTCTATAACCCTTTTTTTCGATTATCGATTGTTGATATATATTGGGGGTATCTCAACACAAAACCTAGCTAAGAACACTTGCAGACGCTTATATTACAACTGTGTAAATTTTCAAGAAAATTGGTTCAGCCGTTTCAGAGTGTATAGGTAACAGACACATACACACAGACAGACAAAGTTTTATTTATAAATAAGTTTAGATTAGATTTGTATATACACACACAAGGGAGTGCAGAAAAATTCTCAGCCCAACCTAGTGTATAGAACATTTATTCTACTGTTTTTTATATTAAAATATTTTGAAAATGGGTTAATTCTAGAGCTTTTTAGCATCTATAATTGTGCATATGTGTGCATTAAAAATCAGCAATTTTCGATTCTCTGAATGTATACCTTTTTGCTCTTTTTTTAAAACTATTAATTTGATTTTGGGTACTCCCATTTCCAAAAATATACCTGGAGATAACTGTTATCTGCTATAGAGTTCTACTAAATCTCCCTTTTTCTTTCCTTTATTTAAAATTGCATTTATTTTTCTATTATCTTATTTGCAAATAAAAATCAAATTATGTGATCAATTGATTCCGGAAAATATGTCTTATTAAGAGAAATTCACTTAATAAAAATGCCTTTACTTATATATATATATATATATATATATATATATATATATATATATATATATATATGCACATTTAAATATTAGGATCATTCCCCCTCCTCTACTCCATTTTTTATTCTATTTTTTTTCTAATATTGATCATTATTGTATTGATTAATTGAGTAATTGCATCTGATTAGTTCTTTTGGAGGTTCATTTAAAAAGAAACTTTTTGGACTAAGCATTATTACTGTTACTTGAATATTTTAAACTTGGCAGATTGCTAATGATAATAAATGTCATAATGCTTTTACATCAGTCGACAGGTTTTTTATGCTTTGTGTGTATGTCAACATGCTATTTGCATATTAACTGAGTGAAGGAAAGAATTACATTAAAACTTTTTTTTTATTATAGATTATGTTGTCAACTGCTAAAAATTTCACAAACTCAATACTGTTTTTTGTATGTTATAAAAGTGCAATTGAAAGAAAGGCATCTAAAAGCAGATGTTTCAGCTTGTGTTAAGTAACAATAAAAATGCAATACAAAATGCTTGGGTTAATTTATTTTATTCATAGAATTTTATTTTTTGATTTAATTTTTTATCTAAGCTGTCAAGAGTAAAATGGATATTTTCATTGATGCTGAGGTAAAAAGAAAAAAACAAGAAGAAAAAATGCTTTGGGGATATTTTTAAGTTCATCTCGTATTAATAAAAGCAAATGCTTTCCTGTTTGTAATATCGTAAGATCGTGCACATTTTTAGATATATTTTAGTTTTTGTATTATTTGTCATAATTTATAAGTTGATATTTTTTAACAATATACAGTAGTAATGCGTTGTGGTGCAGTGGATATCGACTTGGAACGAATAATCAGGAAGCAGAGTTCAAATTCCAGCTGAATTCCTTGCATTCACTTATGCGCAAATACCCTTGGGAAAGGTATTAATCCATCTCTTCCCTCCAGTTATGGGTTAAATAACAGAACAGCTTGGGTTCTATAGCCTTGGCTGGCAACCAGTCTACTGCAGAAAGCAATGGCAACCTACTGCGGGATAATCTTCTGCCCAGTCAGTCATGTCTCTTTCGAGACATGATTGCCCAAGCATGTATCACGTATGGCACTTAACTGACAATAGTTTTTTTTTTTTTTTTTTTTTTTTAAACATATTTGGATATTGACAAGTTCTCCATCAATGTTTTTTTCGATTTTTCAAATTTCTGAATTAGTTATTTTATGTAAATTTCCTGAATATTTGTCTATATTTCCAAGTGGAGGTATTGTAATTATTTACATTGTTTTGACTGTTGTCCTCATCTATGTTGCCATATTCACAACATTTCAGCTGTTGAATGCTTCCAACCTTCTTCAGGTGATTGGAATTTTGAACTGAACCAATTATTTCATTCACTGGAGTAGATTGTTCTCATTCCATAAGTCATGCAGCTTCCAGATGTCATAGTTATCTCCCTTTAACTCAACTCTCTAAGTTTTTTGGTTCTTCTTTGCTGTAGCCAAGTATTGGACTCACAACTCTTTGGGTCAAGTCATTTTCCTCAATGGTATTTGCGTATAAGTGAATATAACAAGCCCGGTTGAATTATACCTCAACTCTCAGATTAGCAATTCTGAGCCATTATCCATTACACTATCCACACATCCAAGCTTGCATAACTTTGGGGATCATGTGCCAAATTCTGGATAACTGTTGATTATTTGCGTTCATTATTATTTAAAATATTTTTTTTAGTTTTAATTTTTTTCTAATCATTTCACCCCAAGTAAGGTGGTAATGCTACTATAATTTAGGGGGCTACAGGGAGTAAAAGAGAAGGAGATTGAGAATAGGGAGGATTGAAGAAAGTACAAAAATAGGAACAGGGTTCAAGAAGACAGATGGTGATTGACATTGCAATTAAATTTTTGAAGATTGTAATTATCAGAGAAGCAGGAAATGAGATGGGCGTTCTACAGGTGAGAAGTGCAGGAAAATAAACTCTTAGAGTGGAAGTGGTAGTTGCATTAAGCTATTTCAACAGTAAAATGGTGGGACCTAGTTGCCAATCTAGTAGCACACTTAAATTCACGTAGTTGGAGCACCAGGGAGAAAATATTTATAGAAAAGGCAAAGGGAGGCTATGTTGTGTTTGTGAGAAAGTAAGTGAAGTCGAAATGCCTGAACTTGAAATGCTAAATTTGGATTTGTTCTGAGGTTCTCAGAGGTATTATACATTTGACAAATTTTTCTTTCCCACACCATTTTTGCACTTATTTTGAATCCACTTGTGTATTTTAATTCCAAGAAACTCTTAACATGATTCAAATATTTTACAGAAATTACTTTCTTTTGTTTATTTTCAATCAGTAATTTGACCTTCAGTTTGTTGAATTGTGAAAATTATAAAGAACAAAACATAATCCATTTCTGTTCATTTCAGATTTATGCCCAATGTAATTAAAAGCCAAGCTTATTTGATTATATTGTTCATAAGAAAACAAAATTTGTCAACCAGAGTTCAAATTCTGGTTAAGAGACTTTGTACTAATACTCTTGAGAAAGGCATGAATCCAATTCCCTTCACAGTTATTAGTAAATAGCAAAGTTGACAGTGCTCTCTTATTCTGGTCTCTACCCATTTATGAGTAAATAGAGTAAACTGGTCTTTGTAGAGATCAGGATGAGTGTGTAAATAGGGTAAACTGGTCTTTGTAGAGATCAGGATGAGTGTGTAAATAGGGTAAACTGGTCTTTGTAGAGATCAGGATGAGTGTGTAAATAGGGTAAACTGGTCTTTGTAGAGATCAGGATGAGTGTGTAAATAGGGTAAACTGGTCTTTGTAGAGATCAGGATGAGTGTGTAAATAGGGTAAACTGGTCTTTGTAGAGATCAGGATGAGTGTGTAAATAGGGTAAACTGGTCTTTGTAGAGATCAGGATGAGTGTGTAAATAGGGTAAACTGGTCTTTGTAGAGATCAGGATGAGTGTGTAAATAGGGTAAACTGGTCTTTGTAGAGATCAGGATGAGTGTGTAAATAGGGTAAACTGGTCTCCAAGTTCAAATTGTGAGCACATTAATTGCATTCACTTTTATAAAAGTACCCTTGGGAAAGATATACCGTGTATGCTAGCATACAAGTCGTCGAAGCATATAAGATGACCTCCAAATTTTTTAGTTAAAATCTAGGTTTCAGACTATATTCATTGTACATGACTTTCTCTGAATTGTACTTTAAAATGTATTGAATTTATTGAATAAATTCAGTAAGCATATACTTTCTTTTCACTCAAATTCTAATGAAAAAACAGTGGGGAGATATTAGCAATTAACTACCACAATCTACAGTATGCCATGAGTGGGTGTTGTGTTTTTGGTAAGCTATTACAATAGCCTGAATGACATTTTCATGCTTACCATTCACTTGTTCCACTGTTTTCAAATGCAGTCATTTAATGCCTTGTTGGAGACACACATCCAGTTGTGTTTTTGTTCAATGTCATTGAAAAAAAAAAGAGATGAGATATTGTTAGTTAACTATCACAAATCTATACTTACCATTCACTAACTTAAGCGCCATATGTTATTTTTTTTTTTTTAATCATATCACCCCAAGCAAGGCAGTAATGCCACTGATGGGCAGGGGGCTACTTAAGAGTGAAAAGATTGGAAAAGAGAAAGCCAGAAACCACATCCTAAACCGGGAACAAGGGATGAGCCTCTACACCTGTTCAATAGACGTGGGTGGAGTGCGAACCGGGCAATAGTTTAGTCTATCTACTCCAATTATATATGCTTGGGCGATCATGTCTCTTTCAATCAATGACTAGGCAGAATATTTTCCCACAGTAGGTTGCCATTTCTTTCTGCGTTAAACTAGCTGCCAACCAAAACTATAGAACCCAATCTGTCCTGCTATTCAATCCATATCTGGAAGGAGAAAAGATGGATTAATAACCTTCCCAAGGGTATTTGCGCGTAAGTGAATGCAAGGAATTGAACTGGAATTTGAATTTGGCTCTTTGATTTCTCATTCTGAACCAATATCCATTGCTCCACAACACAGAGCGCACACTTGCCATTAACCTACTACAATAATGTGAATTAAGTTATGTCAGTAGGAAATATTTGTTGATAGTTACCAACTCAGGAGTTAGCCTACTGTCAAAAAACTCCCAAATCTCTAACAACTTACTATAAATCACAGGATTTCAAGTTCACATTTTATACCTGAAGTATAAGATGAACCCCTATATCGGTGGGTGGGGGGTGCTTTTAGGGTTAAAAGGTTGCCTTGCACACAGACATCTTCCTATCCTCAGCTATTGATTAAAATAGACAATAGCTCTCTTGTTTTAGTTGGCACCAGTCTAGAACTGTGTTTCTCAACTGGTGTGTCTCTGGAACCCTGATGACTCTGCAATTGGCCACTAGGGGTTCAGTGAAATGATAATCTGATAAACTGATGTATTTTTGAGTAATTTTAGTTTAATTGTATATTTGTAGTTTTGCTATACATGTACAGCATAGTTCTTGAAAAATACTTGGTTATTATAATAAAATATTAAAGAGATAATATTAGTATCTAATAATTTTTATTTAGGGGTTCTGTGAGGAACAAGAAGACTCACCTCCCGCAAAGCAAATTTGCTTCGTGTGTCAGGTCCTCTCACGTGCAGATCTATAATGAGAAAAAAAAAAAAGAATTCAAACCAGTTTGAATTTATAAAATAAGAAGTCCAGCATAAATGAGAATTGAGTCTCATATGCAAATATTAGTTTCCCCCCATCCCTTCCCAGCGCAGGCATAAAGAGCAAGTCTGTGAGGAAGAGAGGATAGAAAAACTTTGGTTCCTGTAGAGGAGAAGGAGGAAAAGGTGATTGCTTGAAAGCAAGTACTTAAGTCAATTTCAGGTATACAAATGACTGGCGATATAAATTAACCACAGGTTCCACTAGGGTAAAAAGGTTGAGAAACACTGGTCTAGAAGGACAAGTTTTTGAATTTAAAACCAATTGGCTATTGGGCCAGTAACTCTACCCATTGAAAAAAAGAATAAAAAAACAAAACTAGTTGCTATAGAAATCATACAAGGTGATACTGCTGTGGCCTTATAATCTTTAAAGGAATCTCTCTAGCATTGGTTGGTAACCAGTCTAGTCAAGAGAAAACTCAGACTGCAAACAAGAAGTGAAGCTTGCTTCCACTTCTTCCAATAAGCCAAGTCAGGAATTACTCCTTGCTGATGATACCATGTAAACCAGTGTAACCTTTTACATAACCTTCCAGTGGAGATGGGCACTGTCAAGTAACTCCTCCCCATTACTCTGACAGAAGCTATAAAGAGGAATTATTTAGGTCATTGATTGAATTGCAACTGAATACAAACAAGCCCATTGCTTGAGTATTTTAAATGGGAGGGTCTTTAAGTCAGGGCTATGAGTAAGAATTTGCACACTAAAATTACTTCTCTCCATTTTTAGGGATGTGGGTGTGGGCTCCATACAAATTTACTTTAGTACTGCTTTTCTGAGCTCTACATTCTCTGTTTCATATGCATAAATGTAAGAATTACAAATCACTGTTAGTAAATTCAATTTTTATTTTACTCTGGTGATTGGTTAAAATGGAATTTGATCTGTTTAAGAGCATTGTTCACTCGGATATATTTTTATTAGGGACCTGCACAAAAAAAAATCCTGATACCTAAAGTTTATAATGAATTTTTAAAAATGTAAAATTTTTTTTTTGAAGCTTTTATTTTAGTTTTAACTTCAACCTAATAGATTAAAATTAATATTTTCAATAAGCAAATACTTTGCTGCATTTCAAAAACTTTTGATTTCTTTTTTTGCTAAAATAGCTGATTAGCTTTTTTTTTCGTTTTTGTTTAGTTGACATTCATCACAATGTAATTCTCTTTATTAAAAAATCTGCCAAAAATAAAATATACTTTTCTGAAACTTTTCAAGAATATTAGATAATTTAAAGTATAATATTAATCAGATTTGAAACAAAAATTGGGCAGACCTGAAGGAGACTACCATCACCTTTAAATTTGTTGTTTTTCATTTTTTTTTTTTTTTTTTTACTTTTTTCAGTGCAATCTTATCGATTACACCCTAAACATTCTGATTGACAAACTTGTAAAAATTTCAACATTTAAAAATATGGGAGGGGGGTGTCTCAGTTTTTCATCATACAACCTTATAGTAAATCGATCATGTGCCATTAACTTTTTTGCTTGCACATATTCAACAACTGAATCCTTTGTGAAATTTTTTAATAAAGCCATTCTTAGAGTTTCTGAGGAAGATGCCATTGTAAGAACTGAAGAAAACTTGAAAAAGACAAAAACAAGAGCAACAACTCATCCCAATAAAAAGCAAAATAATGTGACCCCAATGTGAGTGGTTCCAAAATGGAGGATCAATTTACTATAATGTTGTATCAGAAACTGAGACCCCTCTAAAATTGTTTAAATATTGAAATTTTTCCAAATTTTTTTTATAATCGGAAACTTTATATAATAATCAATAAGACTGCGCTGAAAAAAGTATAAAAAAATGAAAAAACAACAAATTTAAAGTTGGTGGTAGTCTCTTTCAGGTTCACCAAAAATTGTTTACTGTAAGTTTAAGATATTACAAAAATTCATTTTTTTAACCTGACAGTAGCTTTATTGTCATACTGGCAAAGTGATGACAGATCTAATATTGTTCTATTTGGAGACTTTATCTGTAAAATATAATTGAAGACAATGACATGACTGCTTTTTTTATATAATTTTTAAATACTCAGTAATCTTGAAAATTTATAAAAATATTCTGTTTTATTGAATATTAGAAATTTTTGCTTAAATTTTACTGTATTTATCGCTCTTATTTTCTGATATTGTTGTGTTTGGGCACCTGTATTTAAAAAATCAGCATGTTTAAAAATATTGGTGTTTGATGATTTGTATTAAGTTTTTCCATTTATGATTAGTAAATATAGTTTTTACTTAATAATATCATTTAAAAGAATAAAATTAACATATCTGATCTTTTCTCTTAATAATAACATGAACATTTTAACAATAAAACTTTGCTTTTATTAAGTTTGGAGCCTTTTTTATGATGGTAAAGGATGTGTGTTGTGGTGCACTGGATATCAGCTTGGAACAAGAAATCAGTCGAATTCGAAATCCAGTTGAATTTGTTGCATTCACTTATGCACAAATACCCTTTAGAAAGGTTTTAATCCATCTCTTCTTCCTCCAATAATGGGTTAAATAGCAGGACAGATTGGGTTCTATAGCCTTGAATGACAACCAGTCTCTTGCAGAAAGTAATGGCAACCTACTGCGGAAAAATTTTCTGCCCAGTCAGTCAAGTCTCTTTTGAGACTTAATCGCCCAAGCATGTATCATGTATGGCACTTAACTGACTGACTGAAGGAACCTAATTTTTATCAACGCAAAATGGAAAATTAGTTTATCAATTATAGTTTATTGATAGACAATTTAAAAAAAACAGGAAAGAAACATATTAAAACTTCTAAATCTTCTATTCTTAGTCATACTAATTATTTACTGACATTTTGTAACTGCCTCATTATTGCTAAAACCCAAAAGCGTTAAACTTTATCTCCACTTTCAGAACTGCCCTTTTCATTCACACTGCTCTCTTTTTGATATTTGCTTCCCTCCTAATTACTAACAATGAGGTTGCTTTTTATTCTTCCTGTTTTCCAATGAGTTATCTTCCTCATGCTAAAGTTTCTTGTTTTGCATTCTTTTTCAGAAGTGTTTAAGGCAACTATTTAATATCTAAATTGGCCTCAACTTTTGCTTAGATGCTTTATTCTGTGATGGGACTAACAAAATTGGATTAGTCCTACCAAAAGGGAAATGAAAAAATATTCACTTATCCTTTGTGATTTACAATAGTTACTTTAATTCTTCCCTGTGCCACTTCTATAAATACTTTCACGGCTTCTGCTCCGATGAACTTAGATCACTGGTTCCCCCTAGGTATGAATTTGCATGAGATACTAGATTAGCAACCAGGTCCCACCATTTTACAGTGGAACCGATGAAATGTAACCGCAATATCTACTCCAACAGCTTCTTTTCTCGCAGTTCCTGCCTGTGGAATTCCCTTCTGCATACTTGCTTCCCTGAATGCTACAACCTCCAGGAGTTTAAATGTAAGGTCAATAGACACCTCCTAACACACTAACTTGCACCCATTCTCTCAAACACTCTTTCTATGTACCTCCTTACTCATCTATCACCCTCCTTCTGACATTTCCTATATCCAATCGCTCTATGTAACCCCCTGCGCTATAGTGGCATTGGAATGCCTTGCTTGGGGTGAAATGATTAAAAAAAAAAAAAATCTAAAATTATTTAATACATCCGACTGTAATTAATTCATTTTTTAAATTGATATCTATATCTCTCTCTCTCTCTATATATATATATATATATATATATATATATATATATAAGAAAAATTAAGGCAGACACGTTATTTCATGGTAAATGAAATATCATGAAATAACGTGTCTGCCTTAATTTTTCTTATATTTACTCTATATGTATTTATATACATATATATTTAGATCTCTCTTAGAGTTATCCTACCATTGTATGTACAGGACTCCTTTGGATTCTTCTATACCCACACTGCATGCTGAGATATATATATATATATATATATATATATATATATATATATAGGGTACCTCCATTGAATTGCTGAAAAAACCAGCATAGTATGAAGAAAAATTGCTTTAAACTTTTTCTATCAAAATATATCATTATTAAGAGGAAGGATCAAAGTATTTTTTAATTATTTCTTAAAAGTTTTTAATCCTTTCTAACATGTTTGAAATTTTGGTAAAATATCTTGTTTTGATTTCATTTAGCAGGTAACCAAATTATGAGAGTTTACAATAAAAATGTAATATTATATAACTTATTTTTTTTTTTTTTTTTTTTTTATTGAAAACACATTAATTTGGAAATTCTTGCAAAAATCAAATAATTGTCAAATTTTAATGAAACTTTCAGGACTTATTCACATATGAATGAAATAAATTTTGAAATTATTATTTTTTAAAAATCTTGGTAAAAATATTTTTTATATTTGTTACCCACTTTCACATAAATTCATGAAATTTTAAGAAATTCAATTTTGTTGGGGAAATTGATTTCGTTAGTTAAACACAGGGCTCATTGGGGAATGTAAATCATCTATTATTTTTTTAAACATTTTGCTTTTATTTTTGAAAACCAGCTCTCAATAGTAAAATAGAAAATGCAATAAAACTATGACATGATTTAATTTTATAAACCTTTAATTGCTTTAATAAATAATATATATTAAGAATATAGTCTGAAAAAAAATTTTTTTAATTAATAATGAAATTTTTAAAAAATTGTTTTCAATTTATTTTTTAATGATTATAATAATTTATAGTTTTGAAAATATTTTTAAAATACTTTAAAGATTTGTTGGCGTTTGGTTATTAAGTGAAAACTATTTACTAATTGAAAAGTTTAATACATATCATTGTGCTTTCATATTTTTAGAATAATTTTAATTTTTTTTGTGTATTTTAATTTTTTTTTTTTTATGATAATTTCTACATGTACATTAAATGGTCATGTGTTTCACAGTTTTTGAACAATTTTGTCAATTTGCCATACACTTGTTTCGCATTTTTTCAATCAATATAATTTCTGTTTGAAATACACCAGAGTATTTTGCTTACTGGAAATAGTAAATTTAATCATTTAGCCTTCAATTAAAACTAAAATAAAACTTTCAAGAAAACTTTTATTTTAAAAAATTCAATTTAAAAGTTAGTTATTGAAAATGCGTGGAGATACAGATATATATATATATATATATATATATATATATATATATATATATATAATAATAAAACCGACTCTGTACGTATTCTAATCTTAAAATGTTACACAAGTAATTTTTAAAGACCACGAATAACCAGCAGAATCTAACTCCGTTATTGTCCTCGGCTATAGAGCTTTGGACAAAGAGGGGAAAAAAAGAAAACTGCGTAGGACCAACAATACATACAGTTCTTCACAGCAAAGAAAAAATCCCTCAAACGGAACAAACCACCAGGAAAGAAAAGTGCTCGATACTAAACTAACCAAAAAGGGTTAACAAAAAGGCAGTCACGCAGAGCAAAAACACACGAAAAAAATCGCAAGATCGCCAAGACCTACCGCGGTTTCGCACAACGGCTCGTCAGGGCAAAGGCAGACCAAGGACTAATCAAATAAATAGACACCTATTAAAGACTAACCCATTTGGGGGAAGGGGTTGTTTGAGGAAAAAAAAACAAAAACGACGAGCCGTTGTGCGAAACCGCAGTAGGTCTTGGCGATCTTGCGATTTTTTTTCGTGTATATATATATATATATATATAACAAACGCTAACCTTTTCTACCAATGAAGGTTTCCTCTGGCAGTAAAAAGTTCAGTTGTTTTTCTATCACTTTATTTATACACTTATGGTAGCAATGAGAAATTTACTGTAAGGGGTAAAGCAAAAGTAGAGAATATGTGAGAGGGTGGTAGGAGAGAAGAAAAATATTGTGGTACTTTTATCCAGGTTCATATTGCTCCAATAGTTTTTGCACGTTTGTCAGTCAGTTAAGTGCCATACGTGAAACACGCTTGGGCGATCATGTCTCGAAAGAGACATGTTTGACTGGGCAGAAGATTATCCCGCAGTAGGTTGCCATTGCTTTCTGCGGTAGACTGGTTGCCAGCCAAGGCTATAGAACCTAATCTGTCCTGTTATTTAACCCATAACTGGAAGGAAGAGATGGATTAATACCCTTCCCAATGGTATTTGCGCGTAAGTGAATGCAACGAATTCAACTGAATTTCGAACTCGGCTCTCCGATTTCTCGTTCCGAGCTGATATCCACTGCACCACAACGCACACGTTTGTAAGCTGTCATTATTTTAGATTTTTCCTTCAACTAGCTGCCTTGTTCTGGATGATATCCTGCAACACTTTTACCAAAATATTTTTCTTAAAATTCCATATTTTTTGCAAATCTCAGGAACATTTCTTTTACATTGGATAATCTTCATCTTCAGATGAAGATGACATTGAATAATACACTTGAGAAAAAAAGAAATTGCCATTTTTGTCTGAAATGAAATGAACAAAGAAAAATGTTTTGTTTTTTTAAATTATTTTCAATTGATAAAATGTTACAAAAATGTGAAAACAATCTTTGTTGGCAATAATATAAGTGACAGATGGCTATAAAAAGATGGCTGTTGATACTTTTTTTTATAATTAACTTGTTTAAATAATTCGCTGACCAGTGTTGGTATCATGTAGCCATTATTGTAAGTAAAATGATACACTAAAATAAGTAACCAAGTAATTGTTTTAAGTTCTCTGTTTCATTTGGACTAATTTTTTCTTTTGTTTTTATTTCAATACCCTTGGGTGTTTCTTTTTTGGAATGTTAAATGATTTTTTCTGAGTGAGAATGCATTTCTCCTTTCATACACATTACAATGGGATGCTTGTGCCCAAGAACTGGAACTGTTCTCAGTTGACCTGCATATTGAACCTGTGACCTTTCAGTGAATTTTCCCAGCCCTCCAACTTTGAGATTGTTTTTAGAACCATGCACGGAAATTTTGTTTGTGTGTGTATATATATATATATATATATATATAATGACCCAATGAAAATTTATGTGAAAATTTCAAGAATTTACAATATTTTTTAGAATAACAAAACCTCCGACAAAAAGCACTACATAGATAACTAGAGCAATAATATTCAATAAATCAAAAGTTCAATGAACTCGATTGGCCATCTCAAAAGTTTCACATTGAAATGTTCATTAGGAACAGATTTGATAAAATTTATCAAATATCCAGCTCTGATGAATTTTTCAATGTGAAACACTTTAGTTAGGTTAACCACATAAATCACTTGAAGTTTTCTCGTTTATTTATATATGTGTACGTGTGTGTATGTGTTTTTTTTTTGTTTTGTTTTTTTAAATCATATCACCCCAGGTAAAAGGCGATAACGCCACTGATGCGCAGGGGACTACGTAAGGGTAAAAAGAATGGAAAAGAGAAAGCCGGAAACCACATCCTAAACAGGGAACAAGGGATGAGCCTCTTCACCTGTTCAATAGATGTGGGTGGCGTGTGAACCAGGTGATAGTTTAGTCTATCTACTCCAATTGAAAAAAAAAAAAAAGAAAAGAGTGAAAAGATTGGAAAAGAGAAAACCGGAAACTGTATCCTAAACAGGAAACAAGGGATGAGCCTCTTCACCTGTTCAATAGGCGTGGGTGGAATGTGAACCTGGCGATAGTTTAGTTTGTGTGTAAAATAATGTTTAAAAAAATATATGCAAGAAAAATGTGTGTGTGAAACAATGTTTAAATTATATACGTAAGAAAAATCATTTATACATATATATATATGTCATCCACATACAAGCCCGTTTCGTGCTGTACCACAGCTCATCAGTGTGGCTAGACATCCAATTGCTTCTAGCCGGGATCGAAATTCAGCTGATTTCATGTCAGTCAGAGAGACTACCTTTAAGCTATTGGCGCACAGCTGAGAGAGGAGGAGATTTTAATGTTATATACAGTGGAACCTGTTGTATGCGACCACCCCTACTGCCATCAAAAACTGGTCGCATACGACAGGTGGTTGCTCACTAAAGACTTGTGACCTATCCTCCCCATGATCAGATATTTCACTCTTCAGAATGTACATATTTTAGTATTTTACCATGTGATCTGATAATAAATAAATGAGAACATAAGATGGTCTAACTTTGAAAAATTTTATTCAGCATTATTATTTTTTTTAACATTAAAAATGTATTTAAAATGGTTAACAAAAGAAATAAAAATTATTTATTCACACTTAGTGTAGGCTTAAAAAATCAGTTATTGCAGTTTGTGGTTTTATTTTTGTAATGTGACCACTTTGATTCTAATTGATGTTGGCACTTATTTGTTATAAAATATGTACATTGGAAAAGTTTATGTATCCGTTTTCAATTTTTTCTTAAAAATGAGTGTTAGTAAAAGAGAATCTGTGATAATATATGGAAAAATAAAGAAACTAACAAGAAAAAAAAGACAATGGTCAGGGGAGAGAAAGAGAGAGAAAGAGAGTAAAATGATTGAAAAAAAATAAAGATAATGAAAGAGATAAACATTGAAAATTTAAATTTCATATAGATGTAATTTTTTTCTCCTACTTCCAGACAAATCTCTTGAACTTGTCAAATGTAAATAAGTAAGTGTTAATACAAGACAATTGCCTTTGACCACCACCATTTCAATAAATAATAAAAATTTGACACTTCACAGACAATAACAAAACACCGAGAAAGTGTTTCTTAGATTAAAAGAAAATGAAATAGATTATTAACTTGAATTTTCCTAATTTAGAAGTTAGCACTGTACTGCCAAAATGAATTTTTGTTAAAGTGGCCGCTTGACCAGTGATTTTTATTCTTTCATACTGGTCGCGTTTTTGGAAGAGGTCGGTCACTGGGGGGTCAATTAACATTAGCAAATCGTCAGTGCATAGAAAAACGGTTGTTAATAGCAGGTGGTCCCTGACGATGAGGTGGGGGGTACGCACCTGGTTCCACTGTATATACAGTGTATACACATGCTAACAGCAAGAAAACTCAAATCATGACTAAAGAGTAATGTGTAAATCGCAGAAGCAGCAACTTTTAAAAATTTTCTCCTTTAGAGAGCTCGATCGGATAACAAGAGCCAAATAAAGCATCTGCTTACAAGCCTGTTTCACTGTATCACAGATCATAAGTGTGGCTAGACATTTGATTGCTTCCAGCTGAGGTTGAAACTCAATTGATTTAGCGTTAGTCAGACAGCCTACCTCTAAGCTATCAGAACATAGCTGAGAGAGGAGATTTTAACGTGCTCGCTCTCTCTCTCTCTCTATATATATATATATATATATATATATATAGTGATGATCATCCACGTATACTGTCTTAATATGTATAGGAAAGAATATTAATAAAAAGTTTTGAATTTAAAAACGTACTTTTTTAAAACAGTATTTGTTTATTTTTATTGTATTTTTATATTTCAGACCGTCCTCGGTCCTTCATCAGAAACAAGTGATTTTTAAATTAGAATTGGAAACGTATTTTTACGATAGCGTCCGAATACTTTTTTGTTTACATCACGTGGTGTCGATAAACCAATCAGCATGCGGCACGTCCGTTTGTTTATTTTCGGTAAACCAATCAACACGCGGCCGGACGCTATCGTAAAAATACGTTTCCAATTCTAATTTAAAAATCACTTGTTTCTGATGAAGGACCGAGGACGGTCTGAAATATAAAAATACAATAAAAATAAACAAATACTGTTTTAAAAAAGTACGTTTTTAAATTCAAAACTTTTTATTAATATTCTTTCCTATATATATATATATATATATATATATATATATATATATATATACGCAGTGTATACACATGCCAGCAGCCAAGAGAACTCAGTTCATCACTGATGAGTAATATATATATATATATATATTGAACTTTGGCCTAAAAAAAATTTTAAGCAGGCATATATACTGGCATGACAAGAAAAAGGTCAAGCCAACACAGTAAAAAGAAGTCAATTCAATATAAAGCAATTAAGTAGACAATGTTTGCTTAATTGATTTATGTGTTTGTGTGTGTGTCGATTATTTTTGTATTATTTGTGAGCTTGATGTGTTATTTTGTATTTTTATTTTTTTTTGTTTCATGATTGTTGTATTATCTAGTTGTTCCTCTTTTAAGAATAACCAGATAATATGCTAAAGAGGACAGCATAATAAAAAGCAATTAGCCATTTGCAAAATCTTACACCACTTAAGAAACAACATTCATCAGGCAAAAAGAATCACTTGAACACATATCAAATTACACAAATTTCATATAAATATGCAAAAAGAAATTGGGAAACAACCGCAGGAAAACAAAATCCCTGAAGAGAAGAGACATCAGAATGATGCCATCACAAAACTTTGAAGTCAGCAGGACTGAAATAACACGACTCACCTAAATGACAATCTTCTCCACATTAATTCTATTAACACTAACTCTACCTTGATATTGAGCACTTATGAGAAAAAACCTGCTTGCCTAAAATGCCTTTCTACTAAACTATTGAAGAAAACCCAGAAATTTTAGCACTAAGCATCATTGCAATGTAATGCACACACACACACACACACACACACACACACACACACACACAGTGGATACTCATATTTGTATAGACTCTATTTATTAAGCAGTGTATTTATTTTTGTCTCCTGGCCTCAATAGTTGAGAAAGCATGCTAAAGAAAAATATGTGCTCTTTGGCTTGATCATCAATGCACTCCATAGCCAAGACAGTCTAAAGCAGTGATTTTCAAACTTATTTTACTTTGGCCTACAGTAAGAACATTGCAATCCATTATACTTCAGTCAGTCAGTTAAGTGCCATGCGCGATGCACGCTTGGGCGATCATGTCTCGACAGAGACATGACTGACTGGGCAGAAGATTATCCTGCAGTAGGTTGCCATTGCTTTCTGCGGTAGACTGGTTGCCGACCAAGGCTATAGAACCCAATCTGTCCTGTTATTTAACTCATAACTGGAGGGAAGAGACGGATTAATACCTTTCCCAAGGGTATTTGCGCATAAGTGAATGCAAGGAATTTAACTGGAATTCGAACTCGGTTCCCCGATTTCTCGTTCCGAGCCAATATCCACTGCGCCACAACGCACATTATACTTACATGTAATAAATCAGACAAACTCTGTTCACTAGGTCCATTGATTTAGCATTGACAATTTATATGCATATTTGTTATGGTCATTACATTTTGGTATTGCATGTAAAATTATTACTTTAAAAAAAAAAATTCTTAAATTTCACTAAAACAACAGCTAACTCAGTAAAAATTCCAAGATTTCAAATGAATAACACATATCAACTTACTACCACAGAAAAACTGTACCAGTACACAATTTCAACATTGAATTGAGAAATTCACTTTTAGCTCTGACTTCAGATGTCACAGAATTCTTAATGGCTTTTACCAGCCACAAAGACAAACGTATTGCACACCTTTGTAGCTAAGTTTTGGCTCAAGGTCTCTTTGTGAGATAAAACTGACATTGCTCAGTCTGCATCAAGTTTGATAAACATGATACATAAACTCAATTAGACATATATATATATATATATATTATATATAAAATTAAAAAATAAAATATGAGCTTACTTTGGTGAAAAACTAGTGATGATTTATGAGTGCAGTGCAACATTTACAGTTGTTTATATTCAGCACTTCACTCTTGCATATTTTTGTGTTTTTCTTTCTTTTTTTTGTTGCAACCCATTTTATTTATCTTGCAACACACTGAAAGGTTGGGACACACAGTTTGAAAAACTCTGGTCTGAAGCA